>ML798166.1:51319-68528 GCA_009831015.1 Picea engelmannii
TCAGCCTTATCATTGGTGACATGGGTCTAATTGTTTCTTTTGTCCTTATGTCCCTATGCTCATTAATTTAGTTGTTGTTTTATTTCTTAGTTTAATTCTTAGTTGTTCTTTTATATTTCTTTCTCTAACCCTTTTCCTTACAATTGTCCTTCTTAGCAAACCCAACTAAGCTTGCAAGCACCTCTATTTTTCTCACTAAGGTGATGAAAGAGGCGCAACATATTGGCGTCTCCACTGGGGAAAGGTATCAATTTCCTACCTCATTTGGGTTTTTCTACCTCTTCTTTTGGTTTATTTAAATTGCAGGTGCATTAACCGGCCTAAGCTGACCTACCAATCATCCAATTCCAAGTTGAATTGGGAGAGTTCCATCTGGAGTTTTCATTCACGGCCGTGTGTCACCTGTGTGTGGGTTTTTCAGCCCACAGACGTGCATCGTGCACACATGCACTTAAGCCACAGTTTTGTTCTGTGCACCTGCGCCCATTAGCCCTTTCTGGTCTGCGCACATGTGCTCTGTGCGCCTCTGTCTCCATTGAGACCCACGCACCAGTGAAAAAAATTCACATTGTAAAGTTTTTTGAGATTTGGGGAAGGCCTTTAGTCTTCTTAAAAGTGATTTCAAGCATGTTTTAATCTACACCAAACTTAGTCCCCTCTTCATATAAAGGGATTAGTCAAAACACATAGGCACTTATGAGGTTTAAAAATCATTATTTCCTCTTTTGCTTTCATTTTTCCATGTGGATGGCTTGCTTTGACTAAAAATATAAGTTGGAAATCATTTGTAATCACATTTAACTTGCATTGGGACTAGAAGTTGGATAACAATCGCTTAGTATGCTCTTCTCTCGCGCCTCCAAGCGACCTTGAGAATAAAAAAAAGATTGTGGAACAATTTCATCTCCCTTAAGAAGATTAAAACCTTTAAGAGAGGACAATAGCCCTTCTTAGGGACTCCTCTTAGTTTATTTTTCAAACACATCTTAAGATTGTAGTGGGCCCATACATGCCCACATGCTACAAAGATAGGATAGTGTTGAAATTTACTTTCTTAGATCAAATCACTAGGGAAGTTTAAAGGTTTTGTAATGGGCCCACACATGTCCACATGATCACAATCTAGGATAGTTTCAAAGCTTTTCTTAGATTAAATCACAATAGGGAGTTAAAGGAATAGTAACGGACCCACATGTCCACATGCTAGCTTCCTAGGGAATTTTGAATTACGCAAGGTTGTACCAAAGACACTTAGTTAATTAGGTAATCAACACTTGTAAGGACCAAGCGAAGTCCACATGCAGCAAGGTGACACATAATTCATTAAAAATTGACACACTTTCACTCATTTACACACAAAAGTCACTTATCACTCACATAGCTTCTTCTTGAAACGTGGAGGTCAAAGTAAGTTTCCTCCAAAGGGATTCCGAAAACACCCCACCCTTTTCTTGACGAGACTATCCACTCCCATATAATTTCAATGAGGTTGGTTCACACCCCTAACCTCTCAAACAACTGCATCTAATTTTTTTTCTAAAAAATCGCTAAGTTTTCCTCCACAGGAGGTGCCAAAAGAATTTTTTTAGTCTAGGTAGGATTTTGGGGATAGGCATCCAAATAACTCCCCGTTATCTGGTTCTCACATTGTCAAAACCATAGAACTTGTCAAATAGAGAACTGAAAATCCTCCAAGTCAAGTGTTCCTAACACCATAAGGCAGGGAGATACCCGTGAAGGGTTGAAGGCCGAGGTCCAATTGTTCTATGTGTCCCTCCTTGAGGCACCCACCTCTTGGATGAGATCCAGCCCGTGACCCATTTCTTAGGCTGAAAATCTAAATGTCGCACTTTGACCGAGGTACCTAGTGACCAAATTTTAGGATATCTACCCAGGTGAAAATTGTGGGCTGCAATTGCACCTTGATTGGATTTTGTATGGATATTGGAAAATATCGCCATCTCTTTCGGGATATGCCCCCTTTACCCCTCATTATAACCGATTATTTCATCCTTCACTAGTCTCTCTTCTGGTGACTTTAGACCCCACTGTTGAGTACTATTGGAAGGTCCAGTGCTATTTGAGAGGAAGGACGTTATGTCTTTTTAGGACATGAGCATTTGTTTTCTTTGATTCCCCACATGGACAAAACCCACTTATCCACATATATGCTTCTTTTTCAAACCACTTTATGTATGATCCACTTCTAATTACATTTTGATTTGGATATATATATTGTGTAAAGCTCAAAATTTGCAACAAAGGCTCTTGTTTCTTTATTACTCTCACCACCATTTGCACACATTCACTCAGCTAGTTGGACATCATAGGGGACCCACAGAATCCCCGTCATTCCCGACGCTTATTAAACCTCCCTCCTATATTAGGGGGAGTGTCTGGTCTTGCCCACTCATCGGAACCACCGTCTCACACTCTAGTGAGTGCCATTGTCTTAGGATCAGCCTTGCTTGGTTCCACATTACTTGGGTCCACTTCCCAAGGTACTCCGTCCACTCGCTCTCCTTTACACGAAAGCGGGGGGCTAACTTCCTCTCAAGGGGGAAGTACCAACCCACCTAGCCCCCCTCCAGGGTCAGGTTCATAGAACACTCCTACCATGGCGAGAGCTAATCCTCAACCAACACTCCTGATGCCATATTTGGCCTCTCTTGACATACCATATCTAAGCAAACTCACCAATGATCCTATATTGCATGACCCCAGATGGCCTGCAATGCCCACCAAACTACCTTCAGACATCCCCAAGTTTGAAGGAAAGGAAGGAGATGATCCTACCAACCATGTCATGAATTTCCACCTATGGTGCTCTTTCAACAACATTATGGATGATTCCATCAGACTACGATTATTTCAACACACACTCACTGGCCCATCAACCAAATGGTATATACATGAAAAATCAGGGTCCCATGCGACTTTCGAGTCCTTGGCCAAAGCACTTTTGACCTTCTTCCAATTACCAATCCGCCATGACAATGGTCTTGAAATACTCTCTAATTTCAAACAAACCTCAGCCACACATATCGTTGATCACATTCACGAGTGGCGTAGACGACGTAGTTTATGCAAAGTTGAAACCACCAAACAACAGTCCCTTGACTAGTTTCTTAGATCACTTGTCTCTCTCCTCGGTAAGGATGTAGCTTCCACCTTCCCTCAATCAGAAGAAGAAGCCATCAGTAAGGCTCAACAATACGACCTCATCTATTCACAGTCAGGGTACTTATACACTGTACTTCTTGACCTCCCCAAACCTTTGCCATTCGATCAAGAAAAACTCAGGATGCCTCACTTAGTAGACAGATTGATTTTTGATACCACACACCACAGTCCTCAACCCCAACCACCACCAATGTATGGAAAACCTCAATATCCATCGGCATATGGGGGCTCCTCTTATTACCCCCCACCCCCTTATCAACAACTGTACCTTGTTTCTATGCCTCCACCCATCAGTGGGCCACCGCCGGCACCCCCCATACACCCACCTATTCAAACAAGTTCTGGTACCCCCTCTACCTCATCTTATAGTACTATCAAAAGTGCCATGCCTTCCTATGTACCTTACAGATCGTTACCCCCAAAGAATCTGTATTTTCCATTTCCTGGTCCCCCATAACCCATGGCTCCTCCACATCCTCACGTTGGGGTGAATTTTGTTCAACCCTCTCCCGTTCAGCAATATCAAAACTTTGAACAGCTGAATACGGAAAATCTGACCCATCCGTCGAATAATGCCAAAAATAAAGGAAGAAACAGGAACAATAACAACCCAGGCCAAGGCGGGAATCAACCCCAACAAAACCAACCGGCTGGGGGAAACCAGAACCAAGGGAATCAAAACCCCTAGGGGGGAAATAACAACAGGCATCAAGGGAGAAATAACAATACTATCAAGACCAATTTCCCTTGTGCCCTTTGCGGTGAGTTCGGTCATTATACTCATCATTGCCCCCAAATTGCTGATTTTAAATGGATGAAAGACTCATGCAGTCTACCACATCCTTCAGCACTACATGCCCCTTAGAAGGCCCCAAAACAATACGTGCAACAACCCCCCCCATCCGTGTTGTAGAATCCCATCCCACACTAAGGGGTGATAAACACCCAACAGGACACACAGCCTCCCCCACCTTAGGTGGGACAGTACCTCAATCCAAACAATCTAGCAGATCGCACGATCCTCCTCACCAGCGAGGAAGAAATCCTGCTGCAAACATGTAATTGTCATTACCATGCACCCATTGAGTCCCCTCCCATTCCTCCAGAAACAATTCCCACACCAACAGAACCCCCGTTGGTGATCCCTCGCCCTAACATAGAACCACCTCTTCGCATCCCTCGCATCCCATTTTGCAGGAATGTCCACAACCCACAGGCTAGGGCAGCTCATAATTACAGTTTGGTTGATGACTTAGCACAATCCCCAGCTGCCATGTCAGTCTTAAAAGTCCTTCAGACTTGTACCACTCAATGAAAATCGTTACTTTATGCCTTGGGGGAAGTCGACCCCATAGATACTCGAATCATTACATTTTATCTCGACAGTAGAGAACCTTGCCTTCCCACTTTGATCGCTTTTCAAATCCCAGTGAAAATACGAAACATTACAGTTCCTCGGTGTATCATCGATGAAGGTGCATCTACATGCATTATGTCCAAATTTGTATGGAAAAACCTTGGTTCCCTCGAACTCATACCCTCTACCATTACCTTACGAGCTTATGATGGATGACCATCATATCCTGAAAGGCTCTTCCAAAATGTCCTCGTAGAACTTGGGGGAAAGACTATTCTCATCGACATTGAAGTTATCGACGCCCCACTCAATTGTAATATCATGTTCGGTCGTAGCTACATGTACGCTATGAAGTCAGTTGCCTCTTCCGTCTTTCAAACAATGATGTTTCCCCATAAGGGAAAGATCATTACCATTGACCAAGTCTCACATTATGAGCCTAACCCTTCTGCCAACATCAATAACATTCTTCCTCTCATCCACAGGAGTCACAATGCATACCCACTCATTGAAATGAGTCCCAGAATTTTCAAAGATCCATCATTGTTAGGAACTTACCATGGAGCACCACTGCTCCTTCATCCTTCCAATCAAGTATGCACCGTATCATCTAACGAAACTGACATAGAGGATACCCTTCCTCCTAGGGAGGCTTCTATCATATTTGACATCCCACTAGTCCCAGAGCTTCCCCCTCACGAGCCTCCTGCAAACTTGTTGACCCCACCAGTCCACGATCTCACCTCTCCCCAAGGCCATATCCCAATTTTGGAGACAGTTCCCCAAGCCATTTCTCAAATCCCCTTATTTTACCCTCCACCTGGCGTCGAAGCTTTCCAAGTAGCCACAACGCTTACCCTCCCTAATATGGTGTTAGCAATTCCAGTTTGGTATTTAAATCCACCTGAGATGGTCCCTCGACCATCCCTTCCCCCCCAGATGGAAGGAATCCCAATGACGATTCCCATACTCACTCCCACCATACCCTCTACACCCACACTCACTACTCTCCCTGCCACTGCTGGGGGTAGGAGAAAGAAGAAGGAGCCCACAGCTCTGCTTCCCCAGTGCATCCAACCCCCTTGCGCACTACGTGAGAAAGATGGACACCAAACCAACAATTCCCCATCTCTACCGGAGTTACAAAACTTGATTCCACTCAATCAAAATCCATCAACACTCATCACCGTAGCAAGTACTATCGTTACCACCCCTCACTCAAGTAGTAAAGGGTTGTGAACCAAATTCTCTTGCGCTATATGTTCAAAATATAGCCATTATACACACCATTTCCCAGCATTGCCACGCTTTCGACAGACATTAGCCACAGTACGCCAAAGCTTCCAAAGTGAACCCAGTCCAGCTACGTCATCCCTACCAAAAATCACTAACATCCATTATGTCACAACTTCAGTCAATGAACGTATGAGATTCCCTTGCTCTCTATGTGAATCCTTAGAACATTTTACATCCCAGTGTCCTATGATCATTAAATACAGGCAACGCCAATTGACCCTACTTCAACGACCCACAAAATCGATGGTTGACCTTACCTCGTCACTAGAGATTCTTCATCTCATTTCTCTTGAACCTAAGGCCCTCCCAACGCCTCCATGGTTCTTGGAAGACTTATTCGAGGATTCACCCCCAAATCCCCCCAATTCCCCCGCTCATTTCCCTACGAAAATTTTACATCCAACTACCATGGGTTCTCCTCAGTATTTCTATATTTGGTTTATGTCGAGAAAACCATCACAATTCCATTGCGACATCCCCCCTGCTTCTTCATCACCAGGGGGCAGCCACATGACAACAGTCACTGATATCACTCTTCACGACCCCTTGTATTCTCGCCACTTCCACTGTGACGAGCAAATACTCAAAGAGTTAAACACCCCTGACTACCCATGGGATGTGCTACACCACCGAGCACTCTTCTTTCCATAGGAAGCTTCCACGCCTCCTAACCAACACCCCATATACGCGGTCGAAACCAAGGATTTTATCCCATCAGGGCATATCGACTGGTTCAACAACCCCATTCCTACCCCTGATGCTTTTGAAGAAGGCAACATGGCCAACATTTCCCCAACCATCAAAATCGACATTTCCATAAAAAATGGCATCATCGGGGAAATCACTATTGGAGCCGCTTGCACTCCTCAAGAAATCACTGCCTATAAAGCCCTCTTCCAAGAATATCGAGATATTTTTTCCTAGTCATACACAGAAATGCCTGGCCTTGATCCCTCTATCATCGAACTTTGCATTGACACCTGGCCCAACATTATACCAGTTCGTCAAAAACAGTGACCACTACACCCATCTAAAGCAGCAGCCATCAAAGACGAAATTGAAAAATTACGTGTGGTTGGGTTCATCTACCCCATCGCCTATACCTCATGGGTTTCCAACCCTGTACCCATTAATAAAAAACAGGGCACTATCCACGATTGCATGGACTTTCGCAATCTCAATCACGCATGTCCCAAAGACAACTTTCCAATTCCTTTCATCAATCAAATTATCGACGAATGCGCAGGCCACGAGGCTCTATCCTTCATGGACGGTTTCTTTGGTTATAATCAAATCCAAATTTACCCAGCCGATCAGTACAAAACCGCATTCACTACCCCTTGGGGTAATTTTGCATATCGTGTCATGCATTTTGGCTTAAAGAATGCTGACGCAACTTTTGAATGGGCTATGACATACATTTTTCATGATCTGGCTCATATCATCCTCGCATACTTGGATGACCTCACAGCTCGATCCAAGAAATGCACTCGACATCTTGATGATTTACGGATCATCTTCCAACGGTGTTGTCAGTACAACATCCGCTTGAATCCCCTCAAGTGTGTATTCTACATCACTGCAAGGCGCCTCCTTGGATTCATCATTTCCCAAAGTGGTTTTACCATGGTGTCAAATTCCAAGCTATCACCAAAATTTCACCTCCCCAAAATTTACGTCAACTCTAGAGCCTACAAGGAAAGGCTAACTTTCTACGATGATTCGTCCCAGACTACGCCACTCGCGCACATGGTTTCCTTTGCTTACTATGCCACAACATCCCATTTTACTGGGATGAACATGCCCAAAAGTGATTTGATGATCTCAAAATGGCACTCTCCAACGCTCCTTTAATTAGTGCACCTGACTACAATCGTGACTATATCCTCTACATATCAGCATAGACTGTATCAGTAGTAGGCATTCTCGTTCAAATCGGTGATGACGATCATGAACACGTCATTTATTACATTAGTAAAAACCTCTCGAGGCCACCCTTGAAGTATAAACACAAAGAGAAACTATCCCTTGCCGTCGTCCTCGTAGTCCCGAAGTTGCGTCATTACATTTTGCTAAGCACAACCAAGGTCGTAGTAGACTCCAACCCTATGCACTAATTGCTCAGTCGTGGGAAAATTAATGGCAAATTTTCCCGATGGATCATTATCCTTCAGGAGTATGATCTTGAATTCTCAACACCCAAGAGAAAGAAAGCCCTCGTCCTCGCCAAACTTGTCACTACCTTCCCCTCTGACACCACTACTTCCCCCGTCAATACCGACTTCCCCAACTAACACCTTTTTTACATCACTTCAGATGACCCGTGGTATGGTGACCTCCTCGTCTACCTCCGAACCCAAAAGTTCGGTAACCACCTTTCGCGAGATGATCGTCATTGTATTCACCACCAGGCCCCCCGCTACCTCCTCATCGGAGACCGGCGAGGGGTCGACACCATTCTTCATCGATGTCTGACCATTGATGAGGCCGATAGAGTCTTGAACAACTGCCATAGTGGTGCATGTGGGGGCCATCTTTCGGGAATATCCACTGCTCAGAAGATCATCCAAGCAGGTTATTTTTGGAATACCTTGTTTCACGATTGCATTTATGCCATGAAACAGTGCGAGCAGTGTTAGCTTTACGCTAGCAAAGCCAGAACACCACCTGCTCTTCTTCATCTAGTCATCACTGTCGGCTCTTTTTGTAAATGGGGCATCGACTTCATGACTTGGAATCCTGCCTCCAGCAATGGCCACAAATACATTGTTTTCACAGTCGATTACTTCACCAAATGGGCGGAAGCTATGCCCACCTTCAACAATACCGCTGACACTACAACGTTTTTTTTCTTTAACCACGTTATAGCCCACTTTGGAGTGCCACTCCAATTAGTTTCCAATCATGGGAAACACTTTGAGAATGAGATTTTTGTCGAACTCTCATCTCGGTTAGGATTCTCCCACGAGTTTGCCTCACCATATTACCCTCAGTCTAATGGACAGGTCGAAGCAGTTAACAAGGTCCTCAAGATCATGTTACAACGGATGGTTAACAAACATAATACCAATTGGCATCACATGTTATTTTTCACGCTATGGGCTTACTGTAAAGCTGTGAAAACAACCACCAGTTTCACACCATTTCATCTAGTCCATGGGGTTGAGGCCACTCTTCCCATCGAGTGCGAAATTCCCACCTTATGCACTGCAATTGAGCTACTACCCAACACTGCTCCAATGGAGCAGCCCTTGCTGAAATTAGAGTCCCTGGATGAATATCGTCGATCTTCATTACAGAACAATGAGGTAGCTAAAAAATGATCAAAGGCAACCTTTGATCGACATGTCAACCTTCGCTCATTTCACGAAGGTGACCTCATCCTTTCTTACGATATCACTCATGATACCTTTGGCCATGGAAAATTCAAGTTAGTATGGCATGGCCCATTCATTATCCAACATTGCCTCACCAAAGGCACATACATCTTGGCCTCTCCTGAAGGCCTCTCTCTCAAAGAGCCCGTCAACGGGTTATACTTAAAGAAATTTTATACCTAAGCGTAGCAGTTCTACTTTAGGTTATTTTCTTTTATAGTGTTTTTAATCTTTTTTTCCATCCCTCACGTCTAAACTATCATTTTTGATATTGAAATATGCTTCCTCCACCGGCCTACCACATCGGTTACATCGACAACGCCAGCCGTTGGACACAAAATCTCGCTTCAGCCGCTTGGGCTCTCTACACCCCCTCATATGAAATGCTCCATTCGAGCGGCATATGTTTGGGTTCAACGACCAACAACCAAGCCGAATACACTGTTGTCATTGGCCTCCTGGCTGATTCCCAACATCATCGTATTCGTCACCTTAGCATATTGCTCAACTCTCAACTAATCGTTCTCCATCTCAACAATGTGTACCGCGTATGTTATCCTAGCCTTTTTCGCAAATACCTACAGGTTAGAATTTTTTCTCGACATTTTGATTCCATTACATTTACACATATTCCAAGACAATTGAATCAAATTACAAATAACTTAGCTAATATGGTGTTAGACTGGCATACATCACATCAAGATAGCTCTACACATACATAAACATATCAACAACCTGTCACAGCATATATAGATTAGACATCATCCACACATCAACAAAACACCTGTAAACACCACATAGATCTCAAAATGTATACTCATGTATATATAAGATGGTCCACAGTGCCATCCAAATGTTTACATACAAAAATACAAGTATCCGCAGGCCATTGAAGCACCTCGATACAAAATGGGCTCACCAACCTATATATAAAAATACAAAAATACATAGAACACCACTCAAGGTGCCTCTAGAGCACCACCTCCTACCCCTCCCTCAAGCGGTGGTCCCCCACCCACTACTGGTCCCTCCTGACCAGGAGGTAACCGTCCAGTCATAGAAGCACCTACTACTGCTGCTCGTTGTACCATGGCCCACCATGGCGGCAGAATCCCCACACACTACTCTAGGATGCCCTCATCCTGGATATGTGACCACATGCCCTCAGGCATGCCCTGTAGCACCACCTCCAGGTGATGGCGTATATCCTCAAAATATTCTCTAGCATCCACCGGAGGAGCATGTGTTGGCCCGACACTTGGGTCATCAAACCGACGTCTCCTCGCTACTCTCTCAGGCTCAGCTGGTCTCGCCTCGGCGTCCTCACGCCGACGTCTCTCTCCTACCCGCGGCCCTCCCCGCGGTTTTCTCCCTGGCTCCTGGCGAGATGACACCCTCAACAACTCAACCTCGCGCCCGCGAGGTGCCACATCTGCACATACAAAAAAAACAATAGATAGTATCAAAATCTATACCAAATACACATGTAATGCTATCTCAAAATATATATATATATATAACTCATCAACATACCTCGATGGTCAAAAACCTCCCCTGGAGGTAACACCATGTCCGAATCCTCCCGGAAGTCAACACTAGCATATGGGAACTGCAATATCACCTATGGCATCTGCTGCCACACCTGCGCTGCCTTAGCTGTGAAGAAGTGACCGCCCTCACCACTACCACGGCGAAGCAAAATAGTCGACCACCGCTTCAGTCATGAATGTCACACCCCAGGAGTGCCCAATAAAATTCTAGGGTGCAACATCAGCACCCTCTCCAAAAACCAGGCCACTAGGATGGACCCAAAGGAAAACTCTCCTGTATCAGTGGAATGACAATGGTCCATCTGCCCTACCATCCTGGCATGCAGTGTAATCCCCTAGGAAAAGTGCTCACCGGACAATACCCTCTCCATCACACACAACTGACCACCACTGATCCCTTGAGTCGCAAGGGACCCATACACTCTCACAATCATCGCTGCTATATAGGGATGCGCTAGAGCATCCATCGCCCCAATGATCACAATAGAGCCCGACATAAATTTCACCCCCGAACAGAACCTCCGGCCCACTGTCACTAGCGCCACATCCCTAGGTAACACCGGCTCCGCCAATAGGGGCGTTCCCCGAAACGAGAGCCCAGTCAAAAAATATATGTCCTCCACCACAGTGAAGGCAATCTGCTCTCCCAACACCATGAAACAATGCAGGTCCAGACTCCACATCCAGATAAGGAACTACAGGAGATACTCCTGCACCTGTATCAATGGGAACTCAAAGAACTTTAGCAACCCACAGACTGCCAAAGTCACACAAACCCCCGGATCCTCAATCGCCATGGCATCTTTCAGCTGGGACCAATCCTGCTCTCACCACCCAACTGAAATCATGCAAAAATATCACATGCAGCCACATAAAACAGTCCTAGGTCAGCCACATGGACCATAAACAACATCAAAAAGATAAGTTTTACACCCGTCAACCTTGCCTCCAAGGTGCAGCTGTTTAACCCACAGGTGTGCACACATGTGCGCCTGTCCACTCCACAGGCATGCATGTATGCACGCATGTCCACTCTGCAGGTGCGCACTCAGGCATGCCTGTCCATCCTACAAGCGCACGTGTGCGCACCTGCTCAGCCTACAGGGGCACCTTCATGCACCCCTATCACGAACACAGGCGCATCAAAGCACGCCTGTCCAATACACAGTTGTGCACACATGCACGACTGTGTAGCCAACAGGTGCACATATAATGCGTGCTTTTTCCCCCCTTACAAGTTCCCCCATGTGTGCCTATCTGGTGGGTAGGCGCGCACTTGTGCGCACATGCTTCCGGATCTCCCACGCACATGAGGGCCCACAGCCATAAAACCCCCTGTACGACCCTCCGTACGGGCCCTGCCCAAAAATGGAAACCCTACTTCTATGCAGGATTCTTAGACTACTAACCTGAAGCTCGCTAGTCCTCGATTGGATTCCTCATCCTCCTAGAATCTCCAAATCTCCTCTGAATACTTCTTGTCTAGTCACTATCGCAGCAAGTACAAATGAGGTGGCAATGTGGGCCCTACAACTATATATAGGCCTTTTCACCAAACTTCCACTCACCATTTCAGGAGCATCGGGTGTCCATTCCCTGATTTGTCTTCAGCCATGGGATCAGCATCCCAACATCTACATCATGATAGTCCCCAGGCCTCTTTTCATCCTGACCCCCTGGGACACCATTTTTTCATACCCCGACTAGGTACGCATGTGCATATTCAAAATTATCAAATAAATTCTTGTATGTTCGATTCTCTTCAGATATTGTTCACATCGGGTATTTGGTTTTCATGTGTTCAGGTACTTGGTCATCATACATCAATGCAACCCCTTCAGGTATATACTCAACATTGGCATGTAGTCGTTCCCTCTGAATCTCACTTGCATCTCCAGTCACACCCTCTGACATTTGCCTCTAGGATCCCCATTTCCAGCTCTGCCATACCAACACCTCCATTTGCATCTTTGGTACCGTCACCCGGTAGCACTCTCCCCCACATGAGTTGTCCCATTCATAGCACCCTTTTGCACATTGACACTCATGTTGTTTTTCAACCCTTTAGGGATGGGAGTCCCGATAGTCTTACATTATGTCGCAAATCAGCCACATACTCATTCTCCTCATTTTGCTAGCTTTCCCACCAAACTCCCAGATTCTCTCTTCAAGGTTCTATTTTTTACTGCACCTCTGCAGTATCATGAACCCTCCATTTCACCCACAATCAGTTTGCCCATCTGCAAATTTCCCTTCATTTCACCTACCTCATACAGAAACCCAACCATGGGGCCCCCACCCTCCACCAGTTCTCCAAGAGAATCTGTTGCGCCTCTTTCATCACCTTAGTGAGAAAAATAGAGGTTCTTGCAAGCTTAGTTGGGTTTGCTAAGCAGGACAGCTATAAGGAAAAAGGTTAGAGAAAGAAATATAAAAGAACAAATAAGAATTAAACTAAGAAATAAAACAACAACTAAATTAATGAGCATAGGGACATAAGGACAAAAGAAACAATTAGACCCATGTCACCAATGATAAGGCTGGTATTAGTGAAAGAAAACAC
The DNA here is from genome assembly GCA_009831015.1 of Picea engelmannii. Lineage (NCBI taxonomy): Eukaryota > Viridiplantae > Streptophyta > Pinopsida > Pinales > Pinaceae > Picea > Picea engelmannii. The sequence goes on from ML798166.1 coordinate 64,646, forward strand.
CGAGAAGAAAGAGGACTATGAGTCCCTTCTTCCTCCAAGGGAGGGCTCTTGGACCCCCACAAATAAGCTCTTCTTACAACTTTGAAAATGAAAATGAAACTGGTGAAATAATTCTTTGCTAATCCACTCAAGGGGTGAGATGGATTTCCCAATGCAATGATGCAAATATACTCTTGGTAAGGATAGAGGATTCCTCAAGAGAATAATGGCAGCATAACTTTTCTATGAATTCCTTGAAAAATGAAGTGTACCCATGGCCTTTTTATAGCATTCCTTTGAGGTATTGTCCAACTAGTTTGTAGTGTGTAAAGAGGCTAATTAGGGCATTTCTAGGTCTTTGACCAGCCATCCAGTCGAATCCAGTCTAGATTTGAGTGTCAAATCAACTTGGAAGATGAACCAGAAGTGGGTGGGAGGCCAATCAATATCATAAATGCGTCGTTTCTCAGGTGTGCGGATTTTTGCGACAACAGTAGCACATCGTGCGCATGTGCACGAATCTTGTGTTTTTGTTTTGCGCATGTGCACACGCGCCCTGTGTATTCATAGCGCCCTTTAATTTTTTCACTAGTTGTATAGTTTTTGACCCTTTGGAAATGCTTTTGTGATATTTTTGGTCCATGGGTGACTTCATAACTATTTGATGATGCTGAATTCTTATGACCATTTGCGGATGAAATTTCAATGATAACAACCCCCTTCCCACACATTGTCTCACCTCCCTCCACCCTTTCACTCTCTACCCCCTCCGCTGCCCACCTCCCCCCTACGACCATGACCTAAAGGATTGGTAGATTGTTCTTTAAGCGGAGGGAATGAAGGGAGCCCCTTTGCTCTTTTTCTTGCACTACATCCCCACTCAAATAAAATGAGTGCTACTAGTAATATCATTTTTAAAAATAAGAATAAAAATAATAACTAAATACAACCTCTAAAAACACAAAAATTCTAATAATTTATTATTAAATTAATAATAAATTAAATTGATTATCCTTAAAAAAAATATTATTTTTGTTTCTAGAACATTATTATTGCATCACTGAGAAACATGATCTATTCGTGCCCAAAAAATGGTTCCACGTTATATAACAACACATAGCCCATGTTTTGCATTAAGTAATGTTCTTCAATCTTTCTTTTCAAAATAGTTTTTAGAAGAGTCAATCTATTGATTTTACTATGTAATCACTATTCATAATATTTATGTAAAAACATATTTTTATTTTGATAGTGTTGAAAATATAAGACGATGTTCACTTTTATGGTTCAGTGAAATGATTGCACATTAGTTTAAATCATTCAAAATTTTTAATAAATCTACGATTAGGATGAATTTATATTAGTTCAACAACGTTTATTCAACTAGTTTTGTTTTCCAAATTACTTGAGAAGATATATGGATAGTGTTAGCACTGAGAGTCACCCTCAGACTGCTAGAGGATAAGCCCAGTACCCATCAAAATGTAAAATATAAACTTGGTTTTAAATAGGTGTATCAACAATATGGAGAAAGAAAGTGAGAGGGAAACAAACTGCAAATCAGTAGGCTACACCAATGGGCAATGGAGTCATAAACATTCTACTCCTTGAAGGCACTAAATTTGCTCAACGGAAAACAAGATTATATGCTGATAGATGGAAGAATGAAAAAGGAAAACATAAGATATAATGTTCACTAAACAAAGATCCTCTTATTTTAATAAATCAACAAATACTTGAATAAAACAATGATTGATGGGAAAAATTACAACATATTCTTTACTGCTTAGGGATCCATAAATCATTGGCAGCATTTGATCCTCATATATGCAATATATTCAAATAAGAATATATATAAAACAAAATATTTACAATCTAAAAATCACAGCTCTCATGAGTCTCCAATAGAAGTAATGATTACAATCATAAAATACCCTTAGGCTTACAAATGAACACACACATGGAAACTGCTTGCTCCTACTCTCTCTAGCCTCTCTTGGCTCATGAATCCAACCCCTCTCCAAGAGCTCCCTCCTCCCTTAAATATAAAAATCATCAAAATATCCTTAGGAGGTATAATCTCATCTCTTTCATTGGATTCTAGGCCTTGGAGATAGGTGGCAACAGTCAAAAGAGACAAAAATCCAACAAACTGTTAATTTTCAAGAAGTTGTTGGAAGTCTTTAATGAATTGTTTCCAACTCACTGCATGAGGTCTTAATGGAACTAAAACTTAGGTGCAGGTGTCCATTGACATATAAATGATCCATGAGAAGTCATTCAAACCCTCCTTGATAGTTGGCAACCTCACAATAAGGTGAATATCCAATCAGTTATGCAAAACAGAGAATTTGCAGCACATTCCGCAACACACTGGTGTTTTAATTGTTTCTCTCAAATTACAAACTGGGTCAGGCTGAAATTTGGTTAGCAAGTCAACAGGGATATCATCTTCCTCTGCAAAACATTACAGAGAAACCCACTTTGTCGTTTTGGTTTTATAGTGCCCTCCTATAAAACTGCTCAACAGATTCCATAATGCCTTTTCTGTGTCTGGATAGGTGATTCCATAATGCCTTTTTTGTGTTTGGCTAGGTGATTCTGTAGTGCCTTTGGTAGTGCAACTACATAACAGTATGTGTAGACGATTCTCTAGTGCCAGGAGCTATGAAATCTCTGTGTTTTACAGTGTTATGCAATGAATCCTCAAAAACACAAAAAGTCTTAGTAGATGGAATATGGGCTTGTAAATGCCTCCAGTAGGTGAAAATATAATATTTCCATGAACACTTCAAAATTCAAGGATGATCACCTTCAAAGTTTAGATTCTTTCAACCACTTCATCATCATTTTCAAGGTCATCACCATTTTAATAAGCAAGGCTCTTAAAATTTTCATTGTAGACAGACTTTAGATTTGAAATAACCATTGAAACTATAAAGGGAAAGAGATGATGCAGGTTATATGATCAGAGGATAACAATGATGCATTTAATGTATAGGTTCATAGCACCAAACACGGGATTTACAACATAATTCGTAGTAGATTCTGTAGAATAAACAACAAGGGCCAAGAAAGAGATAGGTGCAATAATGGAAGTGGTGACATGAGGGTGATGGTGGCATACAGGTGATGGTCATGGAATATAATCTTGTAATGGGATGAAGACATAAACCAAAGATATGAGCCAACATCAACCTTAAATTATTTTTGCTAAGACCTAAGAACACCATAAGGAGGAGATCAAAAGTAAAACTTAAACAAGACTGAGGATAAAAAATAAAAAATATAAGGATGAATGGCCCATAAAAACTACATGGATAACATTGGCTCCACAGGGGATGGAATGCTCCCTGTGAGCTGCCAAGAACAAGCAAATTCAATGTCTTATCCTAGGGCTATGGGGTCGTTATTCAAATACTAAAAGCAAACTGAAAACTGAAAAGATTGCACATGAGATTATGTATATACAAGACCCTAGTCTAACTGACTTTTAAAATTCTCAGGTGAAAACAAACTTCCACCATAGCCACTCAAACTGTTTGGTAACATAATTCTTCTCTTCACTGCAAATGATCCATAAAAGGTAAGGGAAGTATGGAAACATAATAAAAAACATGTTTTGGAACACCGACAATACCTCCAAATGATGATAAGATGATTAAATTTGTAGGCTCCAATTATTTGGAAAAGTTAAATTCCATATATAACCCCACAGGGTCATAAAATTTATATTAAGGCATGCTAAACTGGTAAAAAGTTACCTCCTTTATTTCATCATTTCTCACATGTTGTTTGATGTTCTCAGCATGTATAGGTGGATAAAGGATTAATGCAGGCTTGTTAATCCCAGGTGATATCTACTCATTTATAAGTATTGGACATGAGATAAGATTCACATTTA
>ML798166.1:86908-108723 GCA_009831015.1 Picea engelmannii
TGCTATGCTTGTAATAATTCTCTGAAAAATCCTTACACAAATGGAATCATCCATCAAAGAGTTTGAAGAACACTAAAGATGGAAGGTCATTATGTGGTTGTTAGGATCTTGTCCAGGCTTCCCATCAAATTTTTGGATATCAGAAGGTAGTTTGGTAGGGATGGGTGCCTAGAAAGGGGAATGACACTTAGGATCATTGGTCAAACACAAAAAATATGATAGATCTAATGCATCCAAGAATGAAAGATGGTGGTTGACCTGTGGATACTAGTATTAATCATGTGGCATGGGAACACCAATAAGACCATATACAGGTTGTGTCTGCATGGAAAAACCAAATGGTCCTCCCATGTACTGTGGTTGTTCTTATGGTCCCCTTATGTATTGTGGCTAACCCTATTGACCTCCCATGTACTACGGTTAACCTGATGGTCCCCCCATATATTACGGCTAGACCGATGCCCCCCCATGTATTATGGCTGGCCCGATGGCCACCCCATGTACTATGGTTGACTCAATGGTCCTCCCATGTATTTCGGTTTAAATGATGGACCTCCCATATACTGTAGTTGACCTGATGGACCTCCCATATACTGTAGTTGTCCTAATGGCCCCGTCATATACTATGTTTGAGGGAGTTGTTGCGTTGGAATCATCGGGTCCACATATTGATTGGGAAAATTTCCTTGCTAAGGAATGCCCCCCATATTAGGTTAACCCAATAAAGGATTTGGAACTCCAGGATATGGTTTTCTAGGATACATGCCTATAGTAGTAGGAATAGAACAACCTGCAGGAGAGTCTTTCCCACAAACTTGTTTTTGTTTCCCCCACATAGGAGTTTGCCCCGTGATTGAGGGTTTCCCCCCAGAAAAAGGTTCCCTCCAGTTGAAGGTTCCCCCCCAGCTAAAGGTTTCCCCCCAATTGGAGGTTTCCTCCCAATGAAAGGTTTCCCCCCAGAAAAAGGTTCCCTCCAGCTGAAGGTTCCCCCCGAGCTAAAGGTTTCCCCCCAATTGAAGGTTTCCTCCCAATGAAAGGTTTCCCCCCAGCTAAAGTTTGGCCTCCCATTCAGGGTTGACCTCCAATGAAGGGTATAAAATAAATCCCAATTTGTAAAGTTGGATATGTAGGCTGAGTATCTTGTGTAATTTTAGTTGTTTGAATGAATTGACTTCTAGCCATATGACTGATGGAATGAACAAGTAAATCACTTGGTGTATGCATATATGGGACTAGTGAAGCAAGAATATTACCCAACCCATGTGCGAATATATATGTATTCGCAAGTGTTTGTGTCAGACTAACTTGGGTCACAAATGTTCCTAGTGAAGAAGAAGCACTAGTGCTAGCAGTCTATGCTCTTGCAGGATCAACTATAGGATTTTTGGATAGAGGAGGTGAAACTCCCAATCCCTCTATAAAGTAAAATGTCATTGGGTTCATTCCAAAAGATTTCCTAGTGGCTTAACTAGTTGGTAAACGGTAAGAATAATAAGCATCAATAAATATCATGGAGTTTTGTTCAATGAGCAATGGACCAAGTGGACCAGTTAAAGGGGGATTTGTGTAATTTACAACACCATATATGAAGGTTGTGGTTGGTTCTTCAAGTTGGTCACTTCCAGGAGCTACCCTCCCGACCCTAGAAGTCATTTCTTCATCAATAATTCCTTTTTTAGAAGGATTGTGTCGAGGCTCTTGAACTACAGAATCTAAACCCTGCATTCTGTGAGATCTTTGAAGCCCTTTATTGTCCATGGTGAAAATTTAATGAGTTCTAAGGACAACTACAAAATCCAAAAGAAAACACTCCTAAAAAAATACCTACAGGTAATCAACCAAACAAAAAATAGGTAAACGGATCTTCCGAAGATAGCATGTCAAGATGTCCGTGAAGATATGAGAAACAGTTACCTCAACCTCCACATAACATCCCTTCTCGATGCAAGAAACCATCGCTTCGTGGGATAACCCTCCAAGGATACTTAAAGTGTGATACAACGTCTGCCCCAGGTACCATGGGAAACCCCCCATAGTCACCTCTTTAGATACCTAGGAAATGTTACTAGGGTTAATGCTGATGCTTGAATTTGTTAGGACCGAAACGACAACCTCACAAGGATACATATCCCCCTGCATTTTTATAGAGGTGGTACTCTGTTATGATTTTTGTGGGACTCGAGATCTTCAAAATGTGGGACTTTTATAGAAGTCTATCATGGTAATCAAAAGAAAGTAAAAATATAAAAATGGAAAATGTTTTATTTTCTTTTAAAGAAATTTCCTAAGAGTGGACCATGAACCACACATATTCAAACATTTAAAGAAAAAAAAAAAAAAAATCCTCACATCCATCATAGTAGGGATAAAGATCTATGATCACATAAAAAACAAAAGAAAATTATCCATATGCATAAGAGAACTTTTATAGAGTGATACATGGGAAGCTCAAACAACGATAAATATAGATCAACCTCAAATACTTTATATTCAGAAAACTGGGTTACAAAGTACAGTCGAGATTGTTCCCAAAATAACTCTCTTGGAATTTGTAAAAAATATATAATTCATTACATATTATCCGAAATTTAAATGTGTTTGTCATAATGACAGGGATTGGGGATCTTGCAAACCATAAAGAAAATATGTATAAGAATGAAGTTTACAGAATGAAGAAAGTGGGAGGTCGAAGAGAACAATACTTGGTAAGAAGAAAAAGGAAATTATCAGTCTTCAGTTAAACCTTTCTATTTAAAGAGGCGAAGTAACTGGATGAAGAACTTGATAAAGACATAAGGATTTTATAAATATGAACTTACTATGATGGTATATCCTCTTTTTTCACTTGCTCGCTTATGTCCTTTTATGTCTTTCATCGATGGTTACAAGAACCGTCTCAACTGCATTTTTCCCTTCATCGATAAGTTTGTCGACAACCTTTTTAAAACACTCCTCGATGTAGATTCTCATTGGTGCCACGTTGATTTCATGTTGGAATTTATATTGAAAATATCACCCTCCAAGTCCCTTACATCAATGGACATATTCCACAAATATTCTTCAATATCTTGATTTTTCATTGGATAGTTCACTAGCTAGTTCACCATGTCATCTTCTCTATATTCAAGAATGTCATAGAATTTTCTAAATGATAACCCTTTAAAGATATCAACTTGTTTGTCAAAGGATTTCTTGGTTAGGAAAAATGAGTTGAGAATCAATTTGGGGTCTTGGACCTCATTGGTGCTCCCGACTAGGTATATCTCAGTCATCCTTTTGAATAATTCTTATCTCCTAGTTATGGCTTGGCTGCATACTTGGAAAATAATATTCAAGTTCTTAACATTTTCCTTCCAACCTGTGTTTATTTGTTTTATCCAGTTCGGAGAAGGGAGATCCTCCTCTCTTCTTCTCAACTCTATCATATTGGTAACTTTAAAATCGAAGGTACAACCTCATCGAGGTAAAAACCTTCTTTGTTTTTCAAATATGCCTATAAATATTCATGGAAAGCATGTGCCCTTGTTCCAAAAGAGACCATGCTCTTTGACATATCCCAAGCCTCTGTAATTAATACCATTATTTTCTTAATGTTCTTCTCCACATAGCCCCTGGCTGATGTGAGTAGGCTTGTGGATCCTTTCAATTTTGTTGCAGGTGTGGTGGTCCTGATCATTGCTAAAGTACTAGAAAGTACTAGAAGAGGCATTAAATATTCCTCCAATTCCTTGATTCTTTCCTTTAACTTGGAGTTATTTGCTTCAAAGCCTCCAATAGAATCATCTAGATCATATCTAGTTGCTCGGTGAATTTGGGAAATTTGGGAAGGCCGCATGTTTCGTAGGTTAACCTATGAGAAATATTTCCCCTTTTTATTCTTTACATCTCTTTTCTCAATAATTAAATTTTTGGACTCACTGTCAAAAACATCACTCTGAAATACAAAAGAATCTTCTTCATCGAAGGTCTCGCTCTCAATTATTTCCATCAAAGGATTCTGGTGAGTTGTGTTCTCTAGTTGATCAACTTTGGGGAACACCTTTTCGATGTCAATCTTGAGTTCCATATCCTCAAGGGTGAGGTTGTGGATGTCTCTTTCTCCTCGAGGTCCTTCCTCTTCTTGCACAATATTTTTTCTTTTCTTCCTCAAGGGAAACTTATGGGAGCTTTCAATTTTTCCCGGAGGAGGGTTCTTATCTCCTCTTCTGCCTGAAGAATTATGGGTCACTTTCTTAATTTGGTGGGCTGTTGGAGCATCGCTCCGAGATGTTGTACTCTTTGGAGTGAAAGTTGGGTATTGGGCACTATTCTCGCCATGACCTTTTCCTTTCTATTTGTACGCCTCATTGGTGTTGAGTATTGTTTCCAGGTCACCAGTGTCATGAGCAGGAATGCATGATTCATTATTTTTATCTTCACTCAGAATAATATCATTAATAAAGAATTGTTGAAGCCAATTGCAAGTAGTTGTTATACAAAAATTACTCTAGGGTCAAACCCTTTTACCCTTTCAACATATCTTAGATTTAGGCCGTGGAAATGGCTTGCAAATTCATCAATCTTGTTCATATTTCTGAATATGAATTCCCCAACTTTCCAAGGCAGAGGTATGAATTGACTTTTTCTCTTTTCATGGAAAAAATGAAACCAGTAGTTGTATTGCCTTGCTATTTTAGTAACAAACATTTTGTCAGATATGTGGCATGGAAGGAAGGAAGAATTTTCCTTGGAACCGAAAAATCCTTATGACGTTGTAATTCTCCATTTGTTCCAGTGTCCCCTTCCTATCCAAGAACTTACTCGCCTGGTCAGACATCCATGAAGCATCCTTTCCAAACAAAAATCCTTTAAAAACTGAGACAAAATCATTAAAAACTTCATAAAAATGTTGGGAGGCTTTGTGCCCCCATAATATTTGATACCAGAAGGTTTCTAGGTCGAATTCACAATTTACCTTCTTACACACATATAATATTGGGAACTGAAAACAATGTGCTATCACAAAAACCAAATAAGATGACATAAATACTTTCTTCTCCTTCCTGTATTATGACAAATGGGAAGAGATTTCAATGGAAATCAACTTGCCTCAATCGAATATGGCCTATTCCTTGACCATAAAGTATAAAATGTACAGAATCATGCGGTAAAAGTTGGTTGTAGTTTCTTGTCCTATTATCCTCGTGAAAAGGCAAGCAATTTCCCGGAAAGGATTTTTGAATGAGCTAAACTGTAATCTCATGATGTCCTTGGGGATAGTCGCTGGATTCTCTAGGAACTCACGTAAGAGGTCCAACATATTGTCATTCTTCTTTAAGAATTCTCTGTAATATTCTCCCTTGAAGGTAATAATTGGCTCAGGAGTCTAAACATCTTACGAAACACTTGAGGCAACATAGGGACATGGGAATGATCTTGCAATTGAATGATCTGTTGGATTGGAATATATCTCTCGACGCACCATGTAACCAACTCCTTACAGTCAAAGAGTTCTGGGACACAACCTACATGCACACTTCTAAATGTACAGATTACTTCCTTTTGGGAAGAAGCGGATGAGTAGTAAGAATATGCTCTGGACCACTGAAATCTCTAGTCCTCACGCCTGAAAATGTTCAAAGTATCTCCATAGTACTGTTTTCAAGTTTCTTCCATAAGTTGACGACAAAGTTCCTTTGCTCCAGATAATGTTTAAAATGAACACTTGAGAGGGATGATATAATCCTTCGTAAATCTTGGTTTAATTCATTTTAATAGGATATCTCCTTGATCCCTTCACTTATTTGTGAAAATATTTACGAAACTACATGATGAGTTGTTAAAATCCAAAGAATACTAAATGTGCATTAGGAAGAGCATGAGGGTGGTAGGGACGAATGAGAGAGAAATAATATTTGATACTTTTGTGAACCCGAGAATCTGGAAACCCACGAACTCGCGACTGCAGATTCAAAATCAGCTAAGTATAGGATAGTGCGGTGGTCGGACAAAATCATCATAGGAGGAATGAGACTTGGAAGTTTGGGGAGTCTGGGGGTCAAAATGTAGATTGCAAAAATTTTGGATTAAAAATGTATGTCACAGAACATGGTGTTGGCATAGGGGCAGAACCAGGGTTCAACGCTACAACAATGCACCAACAAAACCATAACTACTGGTCCTTTCGAAAACACCTGCGAAGCAGATGAAGTCTCACCCGAGGTAGAGGTAGGGGTGGTTGAAGGACTCAGGTATCTACAACCTTGGATGGGACACAGATATGTGATTGTAATACTTAACAGAGCACTTAACACGGACATTTCATCAATATTTAACTGCTATATACCCCATAGATAAAATGGAGCATCGCATCATTCATTCAGATCTGATGTATATAAGCACTTATCATAAGAGCTATATTAGATCTACCAGATTCAAGCACTAAGCACATTCACATAGGTTAGATCTAACATCCATATACATCATTAGCACAAAGCATAAATAGATCTATCTATCTATATCAAAGCACTTATCAAGTAAATACATAAACACATCAAGACATCACACAAAGTAGAGAAACACAACATATACATGTTTTACCCCCACCCTGGGGATATGTCCACCAACTCTTCTTATTTATTATCTTCAGTCAAGCTTCTTACAGGCACATAGCATCGAAATCCTACTCCGTATAGGACAGGAGATCTGTGCGCACCTCGCCAGATCCTCCTTCCCCGAGCTAGGATACAACACTAAGCCTTCTACAGTCGCTTGCACTTAGCTTTGCAAGCTTCACACAGTATGCACAGAGCACTTACAATCCTTGATCACATAGATCACTCACTAGCACTTAGCCCAATATCACACAGATATGTATATATGCCTCATCACTTAGCACCATTTGCAACTTCTATCTCTTACATTGCCTAGAAATCTACTTATACTTTACAAAATAAGCCTAAACATGGGTAAACCCATGGGACGACATCCCCATACTCGTTACATAATCCCAAATCCCAAAAAGGACCCAAAAAGGGGCCAAGATCTCGTGATCTCTGCTTCATATTGCGCTTCACCTTCGATAGGCTGTCGAAGTCCCAAAATAGGTTAAAATTGACCAAGGATCTCCAAAAAATTGGTCAATGGCCAACATGCCCCCAACACTCACCTGTGACTCATCCCGAGTCACTCTGATCTGGGTAGTTCTGCTTCAAAAGCCTTGAGCATGGCTCAAGATGCTTCGACTTGTTGTTGTGCCATAACCTCCTGTTTAGTGAAATCTTGGATGACTACCTCATTCATGGGTCCTTCTAGGCATTGTTCAGCTGCAGTGACAACCTGCTCGAGTTCTGCTCCTCAGCCTTCGACCTCTGTGAACAATTGGTAATAATTATCTCATACAGGTTGGAGCCATTGAGTTACTTCCATAAATCTACTCTGGATAGTTTGGATCTATTGTTGGGTGGGGCATTGCTCTTGGGATAACTTAATTCTTTCCACAGCTGACAGGGGCTTCAACTACGCTTGTATTATTTTGGCTTGATACTTCGCCTCTTGGAGCTACGACTCCAGTGCCTTTAGTCCTAGATTCTCAGTGAGTTGCTTGTATGTCTGGGCACTGCAATTAATCAGCTTCTTTCATTCCATGGCAAGGGCCTTTATCCTTTCAACTGTGGTCTGGGCAGTTGCTTCTCTTTGATCCCTTACATCTTGCGAAGTCTCAGGTACTGTGTGAAGCTCTAAGTCTGCTATGCATTGTTGTAGCTGCTGGATGGATTCTATGAGCTGCTCTACTTGCTGCGTGACTCGGTCCTCTAACTTTATTTCTAATACTGTCACAGAGTGAAGTGCCCAGCTGATTACTTCTTTCACTTTGAGTTTCTGCACGAGAAACTGTTCTTTTTCTTGCTACATCTGTGCTTTTTCTTCATCGAACTTTGCTTGGAGAGCAATCTTTTCCTATTCTGCAGCTTGGCGTTGTTCTACAAGTACTCCTTGTACTTGCATCAAAGCCTAGGTGGATTTTTCTATTTCTTCTTATGCTCGTCGAAGGTGAGCTTCGACTGTATCATCTAGTCAGTGGAGTTGGGATGGCTCATCTCCCAACTCTGGTTCTCCTGATGGAAGAGGCGCAGTGGAGACTATGCGGATGGACTGAAGGGCTTGTTGTACCCCTCAGAGTTCGACTTCAATTCTCTCATATATTTATTCCTGCTTGGCTTCTTTTTTTTCAGCTATTTCCAGTGAAGCATCATTCATGGCTGCGATGATGAAGTCAAAATCATTGGAGGTGAGGACAGTCTGCATCTTGGTCATGGTGGCTTTCAATTTCTTCTGGGAAGAAGGTTTCAGGGGGGGGGGGTAAAAATTCCTCTTATTCAAGGGGTCAACCTCATCTCTGGGCAGTGTTACTTCACCTAGCTTATGTTCCCTTCTACTTTGTCATCACCCCCTTGATCAGGTGACACTAAAGCATTATTTCCTGAGGTGCTGCTTAAATTTTGGACCTACTCAGTCTTCTTGGGTGTATTTTGTTCTTTATGAGTGTCCTTTGGGCTGTCAAGATTAGATATCTCTGTAGGTTTGGCAGGGATAAGGAGGCCATTGGAACATTCCTTAGTTATCTCCTCAAGGTCTTCTTCTATAAGTTTATAATATGATTGGAGTTTCTCTTTATGTTCATCTTCTCACGTTGTAATGTAGATGAAGTGTCGATCTGCGCTGAAATTCATCAGGGGTCAGAACCTTTGTAAGGTGTTCAGAGTCATGCGAGGCTCAACTTCGATGGATCTCTTTAGCTGGAGGTAATATGTATGAAACAAAACATTTGACTTTCATTGTTTTTTCATATCACTTGAATACCAAAGGGTAGCAAACTTAGCAGCAAGCGGTTCGAACGACTCTATGTCTGGGAAGGTTGCACCTTCCGACATCTCCCAAGAAACAAATGCAATGAGGATTAGGACCCATCTGAAATGAAATTCATAACCCTTATCCTGTTCTTCTCGACAGTCTAGTTCCAGTTGGTTAACTAGGTACTTTTCCTAGTTCATTTGTAGACCTTCCGCACACTTCCCTGCGAGGTCAATGACAAAGCCAATGACCTGCGTAGGTCGGTTCTTCCTTACTAACTTTCCAGCTATTAGTTGACATTCTAGGTGCACTGCGCCACTCTGGATAGAAGCTACCTTGTATCCTCTTGTTCCCTTCTCAATGTCGCCATATGTATCCTTGATCTTTTGTGCTATTGCACGATCTACGGATTTTCCTGGATAAAATTCCTGCGGGTCGGGTCCTTGCATACTCAGTCATGTGATCCTGTGGATCAAGGTTGGGTCAACTGTAATACGATCATCTAGCCATAAGTATCCACCATGGTAACATGACAGTAGCATCTTGACACATGCGTTGACTTCCTGGTGTCTTCTGAAGTGTGGGATCTTCATGACATTCAACATAGTGGACTGCGTGAGGTTCATTGTCCATGACTCGGGAATTATTTTTGAATTCTTACCCTTCGTTCTAGTTAGGTACTTGTACAAGGTGAGCATACCATAGATCTTTCTATCTCTGAGGTTGAAGTCACTGAACTTCAATGCTATGATCTTATCCTGCTCTGCTCAAACTGTGCGTATCCCCTTTAGGAGGTATGCAGTGACCATGGTGTACTCGAAATCGCTTAGCACACTATCACGATTCACCACACCAGCCAGAGGCGGGATGTAATCGAGCAATATGGTTGGAATCAAATTCTCATTTTCTAGGTCATCTTTGTGCTTGGTTCTCTTTTCTGCTGAGGGTCAGGATGATTCGGCTCCATGAGCAGTAAACGAAGAGGCTTGCAGTCCTCTCATCGATGATGCTTGTATACCTACAAACATCGTCATTACTTGTTCAGTATTGAGGTCGATGAGAACTTCTTCGATAACTTTATATGCAACTCTTAACTCGTCCAACATACACACTCGGGGTTGGAAATATTGGGTTCGAGGAGTAACTTAGACAATGCAATGGGATAGAGGACAATAGCGCAATGATCACTATGTAAAATCAACGAGTCTACGGGCTCAAATTCATGGTTAGAGAAAGTGTTCTCGGTGCATGGCGCGATGGGATAAATAGATAACTTGGCAAAAAATCTTTTGCAACAGGTGAGAAGACTTCATTAACTCTGTTCTATCCATTACGGCGTGGTCCAACAGTTTGGTGGAAAACCATAAATTCCTTTCTACCCAATTGGGGGGGTCGACTGAACAATTATATTGGTCCCAATAGCTATATTGCTTCACCTTGGTGAAGTACCATGTGATGTTGTTCGGTTATCCCAACGAAGTTCCAATTTTGCAAATTTTCCCTCTGCGAAGTTCCCTTTGGAATCTTCTATAACTTTTCGATCTTAGATCTCTTCTTTCTTAGATTTATGGCCTTCTTTCCAGTGAGCTTCATCCCGGTATTCATTTTTCCATTTTGATTCTTATTTGTGTTTGGCATAGTTATTTCGCGTTGTTGAGATTCTTTCCTAAGATTCGAGGGTGATACTTCCTCTTTATCTGGAATAAGTACTTCAATCTTCTATGGGTCTTCTAGTGTTCTTGCAACTTCGACATATGGGTCTCTGGTGTTAAATAGCTTCGATCTATTCTTTTGTTCTTCAATCAAGTGTGTGATCCTTCTAGTGATGAAATCCTTTAAATCTTGCTTCTTATGCTCTAAAACTTCTTCTTCTTCCTTCCTTCTGGCCTAATCTCTTTCAATCCAAGGTTTTCCTAGTAACATGGTAAATGGGGCATTGTTCTCAACAAATTTAACAATCTCGAAATCCTCCTCTGTCTAAGTTCCATTGGCACTCATACATATCTAGGTAAGCTTTCCACATAGGTTTATCGACTTTCCTTTGAATAGTCCTATTCCTCCTAATGAAGGAATCATAGCAGGCCTTCCTATAGCTTCCCAAGTTCTTTCTGTCATGATACTCACCTATGTTTCCTCATCTAGAACACAGTCAATGTCGAAGTCTCCTATTCTTACTTCAATGCATTCTTTTTATTTGAATATCTCTAATAAGATGACATGTCGGTGGTCATTCAGGGTGTCTTTTATCTATAGAAATACTTTCTCTGATTCTTTCTGGGGTTCTTCCATAATCGTATTTTCTGGATCTACCTTAGGGTTTTCTTGTCTCATGTTCATTCCTTCAAGCTTAGCAATCATTCTAGGGAAATCCAATACTTCATGGTCCATATCTTTGAAACAAAGACAACTAGGTCTTCTCCCAGGGCATTCCTTAGCAAGATGTCCCAGTTTTTTGCAACTGTAACAGAGGGTTAATCATGTCTTTCTTTTAAATGATTCCCATCCTTTCCTGTACTGTGTGCTAGGAGTATGGTAGCTAACCTGCAAACATTTTTTTCTAGGATCCTGCATCCACTTGTTAGTCCAAACATTCTTTCTATGCATAGGTATAAAATATCTTTCACTATTCTTATCAGATCTACGCAAGTCAAACCTTCTTTCATCTATTAGTGCCCTAGTTTTCAAGCTAGGACATAATCTATCCAACATACCTAGATCCATATCGTTGAAACAAAAATTTCCACTCATCTTACTTATACAAAGCACAAATCTTTCAGATCTAGAAATTTTCACTATTCTTACCTTTATCAGAGAACAGAGCTTCCAGATCTTACCTCTTTTCTTTAGATATGACCTCTTTTCTTGGCACAGAGATTCACAGGTCAAGTGGAATGTTGCGCACTAGGGAAATAGATCTACAAATAGAGCTTTCACAGTTTCAGGTCAGATCTTTACACAAAGCTTATTCTTCCTTAGTTCCCAACAATCATAGTTTCAGATCCCGACAACGGAACCATTTGTTGGAACAGGGGCAGACCCAGGGTTCAATGCTACAACAACGCACCAACAAAAACCTAACTACCGGCCCTTTCGACAACACTGGTGAAGCAGATGAAGTCTCACTCGAGGTAGAGGCAAGGGTGGTTGCAAGACTCAGGTGTCTGCAACCTTAGCTAGGACACATATATGTGATTGTAATACTTAACAGAGCACTTAGCACCAACAATTCATCAATATTTAACTTCTATCTACTCTGCAGATAAAATAGATCATCACATCATTCATTAAAATATGATGTATATAAGCACTTATCATAGAGAGGTAGATTAGATCTAGCAGATTCAAGCACTAAGCACATTCAGATAGGTCAGATATAACATCCATATACATCGTTAGTACAAATCATAAACAAATATATCTATCTATATCAAAGCACTTAGCAAGTAAAGACATAAACACAACAAGACATCACACAAATTAGAGCAACACAACATATACGTGGTTCACCCCCACCCTGGGGCTACGCCCACCAACTCTTCTTCTTTATTATCTTCAATCAAGCTTCTTACATGCACATAGCATAGAAATCCTACTCCGCATAGGACAAGAGATCTGTGCGCACCTTGCCATATCCTCCTTCCCTGAGCTAGGATACATCACTAAGCCTTCTATAGTCACTTGCACTAATCTATGCAAGCTTCACATAGTATGCACAAAGCACTTACAATCCTTGATCACATAGATCACGCACTAGCACTTAGCCCAATATCACACAGATATGTATATATGCCTCAACACTTAGCACCATTTGCAACTACTATCTCTTACATTGCCTATACATCTATTTATACTTTACAAAATAGGCCTAAACATGGGTAAACCCATGGGCCAACATCCCCATACCCATTACATAATCCCAAATCCCAAAAAGGACCCAAAAAGGGGCCTAGATCCCATGATCTCTGCTTTGTCTTGCGCTCTGCCTTCAACAGGCTATCAAAGTCCCAAAATAGGTCAAACTTGACCAAAGATCTCCCAAAACTTGGTTAAGGGCCAACACATGGGGTTTGAGAGTTTGACCTCGCCAATGCGAGAACCCACAATCATAAAATCGGCTAAGTATAGAATAGTGTGACGGTTGGTCGAACTCGTGATGTGAGGGTATTGATGGAGATGAGGATATTCAAGTCCGCCAACCTGGGAACCCATCGTTCTAGAAAAAATGACTAAGTATAGAACTAGAGAGGGAAAGTAGAAGGGAAAAAGGAAAAAGGGAAAAAAAGGGTAAGTATAGAATAGGGAGAAGAAAGGGAGAAAATAATTTGGGAAAATAGAAAAGGGGAGGGAAATTTTGGAAGAGGGAAATGATCTCAACAAAAGGCTCCAACTGTGGGATGATAACCCCCTGTGGCTTGTCAAGAATCCAAAATCTCTTGTGAATAGGTGCTTCCGCCCATTGGGCTATGGATTTAGAGTATGAATATACAAACTAAAATAAAAATAAAATTATGTATAGTGAGAATGAAAAATTCTTATGAGAAGAAAACTTTCAAATGTTTCCCATTGACATGCAACATTAACCTTTTTCTTTCTTGTATTGGAGCATATAGGAGTTAAATCCCAATATATTCTCAATGACATATGGTCTGATCTAGAGTGCTTTGAACATTGTATGCATGGACGACTTCTCATTGGCCTTCTTCCATAGTAGCACAAGCTCTCCCTTTTGGAATTTCTTTATAGTTGTGCTTTGATCAAAATATCTCTTGACAATCTACTGCCTCTGAGAAGTTTGATTCAGGATTTTCTTCGTTCCTCTTCCAACTTTAGCAATTGATTGATTCTCTTATGGATGGGTGAAATATCCTATGTATCCTCGATGTTAACCACAAAGATAAATGCATTGAGCTCTAGGATAATCAGAATTTTCGCCTCTTTCCCATAAAATAATAGATATGGAGACATCCCTATGCTATCCTTCGAGGTTTTTCTTCTTTTCCATAATGCTTCCGTCAGCTTCAAATGCCAATTCCTTTGGTTGTTATCAATTCTTTTCTTCAGTATCTGCACAAGTGTTTTGTTTGTGAATTTAGGAAGGCCATTACCTTATGGGTAATAATTCGATGATTGACCCATGATGATTCCATATTTTCCACAAAACTCCGTGAACTTTGACCCGATGAAGATTGAACCATTGTCTGAGATAAATTTATCAAGGACACCGAATCTTGACAAAATGTTGTCTTTGAGGAATTTAATCAATTCTTTAGCATCAACCTTCTTTACCGCCACCGCTTCTGGCCATTTGGTGAAATAATTAGTAATTGTCAGAATGTACACATTCCCCTTGATATATTTTGGATTATTCAACCCAACAACATCAAGTTCCCATTGGGAAAATGGTTGTTCTACCACAATCGACTGCAAAGGCATCATGAATTTCTTCATTTTTCCTGAAAACTATTGGCATAAAAAACATTTCCTTATTTTGGCATACGAATCTATGAAGATTGATGGCCAGTAAAATCACACTCTAATTATTTTGTGGGTGGTTGTAGTAGGTGCAAAGTGTCCACCACATATTCCCTCATGGAATTCTTTGATCAACTCTTGGGCTTGATTTTCATCGATGCATCTCAACAATATACCATCAAAATTTCTTCTGAATAGTATGTCAACAATCAACATGTATTGGTTCGCCTTCATCTTTAGTGTCCTTCACTTCTTGGGATTCATTGTGACAGGAAATTGCCCACACCTTAAGTATAATATAATATCTGCATAACATTCTGAATCAACTAATGGTTCTGTTAGCACATATATTTGTAGGGGGGGTGTTTTCCCTTAGGATTTGATCCCTGGGTGAAAAAATGCAAAAAAAGGGGCTAAAAAACCCACCAAATTCATTTTACCCTAAGTCTTTAGATAGCCCGATGGATTAGCGCATCGTAGCTATTAGGCACACAGATCTTAACTATTGAGAGGGGAACGCTCATATCGATGGCCCACAGTGCATATCAGAACCCCGCCTACCTTCTGCCTTTAATGGGTGGGGGGGTCCAAGTTAGTGGTTTTCGGGCACGACCCCCCCACTAACATTGTGCCTCCTCGTCAACTCACTCCCCCCCACACACACACTAAAATTCTTACCACTCCCCCTCCCCTCCAACCTAAGCCGCTAATCTCTCTCCCTTACCACCTTCCCTCCCGCTTACACCTGTCTCCCACTCAACCTTTCCCTCTGCCTGTCACATATTCCTTTTCACTTCTGCCTCTCGCCCCCTCACATATGTCCTCCATTCATTTCCCTCCCAACCTAGCACCATTCCAACTTCACATACCACCTCTCACCTCCCACCAATTTTTCCTTCCATTCCATGTCACCTCCATTGTTATCATCGTTCATTCCCCCTGCCTCCACTTCCTTCCCCTTCACCACATCACTTCTGTAGCATCTTTCCAACCTACGTAGCCCCTCCACCTAGCCATCATTCATCCATTGTCCTGTCAGTCATGCCAATCACCTCATCGAGTCCTCTTCAGTACCGCACCTCTTTCCCTTTGCCACATCGCCTATGCACCTTCACGTCATCATCCCAATATGCCTCATATCCTAGATGTTTCCACGTCACCTCGCCGCATTCTATGTCAGTGCCAGTTGCATCCTTCCATATGGTCATTTATTACTCATCATGCCATATGAGTTTTTTCCAAGAACCTCTCTCCACATCACCCCTCCGTATACGCTATCATCCTGCCATCTGCAACACCCGTATTGGCCACAGAAGAAGTCTTGCAAGGCCTCGAGGCATCAGGATTGACTCAAAGAAGTCATGGACACCGCCTGGAACATTCATGGGTGTTAGACCTCATCCTGATCCCGACGAAGGTATTTATTGAAGATGGGGGTGGCAGTTGAGACCTCATCTCACCCCATAAATGGAAAACATGCAGAGAGCGGTTGTAAAGGCAGAATGTCAATCTGAAGCTTCCTTATGGACATATTTTCATATAATGAACATAATTGTTCCTGGCTCACATCTGACATGAGGAGGCTTGCACAATCTGACAGAGTAGGCACCGACTAAAAATGTTAATGTAGTGGTCCGATCACACTCCTGGTGGTTGCAAAATTTATGAGTATACATAGGCAATTTTAGTATGTTGTTAAGGTCAAATGGTTGAGCTAGGCTCCCTGCTATTGTAATATTTTGATGAAGAACACTGGTTCTTTGGTTATGTCTTGATTTGCAACTTCTTGATTAATCTAAGTCATCTTTCTTACTCCATATTATTTTCCTCCGATACTAAGAGAGTTCATGATTGACTGATTCACATGGATTGTTGTGATTGTATTATGATGAATGTTTGATTGTAATGTTGTTATGATTTCTTTTAGTTTTCTTGAAATATGAATCCAAGAGGATCTTGTGTTTAAGTTTTTCTTCCTTAGGTTGTTGGAAGGCCTGATGTTCATGACAAACCTCTACAATTTTCTCACCAAAGTCTTTCTCCTACTCACCTTTACTCCAAATTGCCGACTGAAGTTGATCCAAGACCTCAATTCCTTGCGCATACTAGTCCATATTTCTGAGTTAGAACGTTATTTTCATTGAGTCTTATCCATTTGGCCTCTTAAAACTCATTTACATTTATTGTATAAACTGATGGGTATTGGGCTTACCTTCTATGCAATCTGAGGGTGACTTCTAGTGCTAACAGGTTCTCCGACTGAGATTGAAATCATCCCATTGACCAAGTCCCCATTCGCAATGAGCTTGCATAAACCTTGTCCCTTGATTTCCTTTAAAGGTTTAATCTCGATATCATATTCTTGAATTTTTTCCAACCAGTTAGCCCATTTTCCTTCTCTCAATTGTTGATTTGGAAGCATCTTTACTGATGATGAGGGAACATAAGCTATAACATGGGAGTTTAATATATACGTTCGAAAGTGTGCTACTTATTTTACTAGAGCCAAGTATTACTTCTTGAGTTTTGAATACCTCAAATCATAGTCGTGTAGGGTTTTTATCATAAAACATATTGGGAGTTCTTCTCCTTTGCTTATTTTCTGGGTGAGTACGGACGCAACAATTGTCTCTATAGAAAATGAATAGATGATGAAATATCTTTGAAATTCTGGACTAATGAAGACAAGAGAAGTGGTGATTTTTCCTTTGATATTGTTGAACACCTCCTTAGTATTTTCTTTCCATTTGAACCTCTGCTCCTTTTTCAGTAACAAATTGATCGACTTTACGATGCTTGCATAATCAGGAACAAATATTTGCACAAAATTGATTTTACCAAAAAATGACTAGACTCCCTTCTTGGATGTCAGGGGGTTGAGATAATTTATTTCTTTAAATCTTTCTGGATCTATGTAAAAGAATTAATTTCATACAATATGGCCCAACAACTTGCCTTGAGTCACAACGAACAAGCATTTCTTTGGATTCATAGAAACGTCGTATAATCTACATCTTTAAAAAACCTTTATTAAATGATGGATATGATCCTCCCTTTTGTTTGAATACACCTTCAAGTCATATTTATAGTTTTCCATAAAATTTCCTATCAACCCTATGAACGCATGATCCATGGCCCTTTGGAATGCGGTTCCAACATTCTTCAAACCGAAGGGAATTCTAGCATATGCATATGTCTCCCATGGTGTGATAAATGTTGTCTTTGCTCTATCTTCCCCAGCCACCAAGACTTTATTATATCTAGAGAGACCATCCAACATGGACATGTGGGTCGATCTAATAACTTTCTATAGAAGAAACTACATGTTAGGCATAGGAAAATTATCTTTTATGCTTTCTTTGTTAAGATCTATGAAGTCAACACACATACGTATTTCCCCGATATTTTTCCTTACAATCAACAGATTTGAAAGACAGTCCGAATGTATGATGGGATAAATTATCCCTACCTTCTTCAACTTCTCCAATTAGATTTTTACCAGAGGTTTCATCTTGGGATTCATCGTCCTTATGTTTTGTTTCACTGGTTTCGCTTCTTCCCTCAAAGGAATGATATGTTGGAATATCGTTTTATCATAGGCTTTGAAATCATCATATGTCCAAGCGAATTCATAAATATATTCTTTGAATAAGGAAACATATTGATCAACCTCTTTAGTGGTGCAATCAACTCCCAAGTTGACATATTTTGGGGACTTGTCTGTTCCAATATTGGCTTTTCTCGTTTCTTGCACCTTTCAAACTGAAACCTCTTCAAGGAGATTCTTGGCATGATCATATTTTGTAAACAAAGATTCATCTTGTATATAGTATTTTGGGATGACAAATGAGCTATCGTCTTCTTCATCATAATCGTTTAACAAAAAAAAATCCAACTGTTCATTGTTCTCAAATACTTGTAAGTACTCAACATTATCAGGCACGAATGGTCGAAAATCTCTTTCTACCTGGAAATAAATTTTTCTTTGGGCATCATCTGGGCTTTATAATGAGGCCGCTAAGGATAGTGAATCAGCCTTGTGATTCTTGTCCCTTGGAATGAAAGCAATGTTTAAGGAGCTGAAAGATTCCATTAGATCGTTAATTCTTTTGAAATACAAATTGAGTCTTTCCTTTTTTATTTTGTACCTTTGGGTAACTTGATTGATGACCAACTCTAAGTCTACAGTCACAATGAGATGTTCTACTTTCATATCCTATGCAAGGATCATCCCCTGGATCAGATATTCATATTATTCTTTGTTATTTGTGCAGGAAAACTCCAGCCTTACAGCATGGGGATGCACAGTCTTATTTGTACTCAAAAGAACAATTCCAACATTATTCCCAGATTTAGAACATGACCCATTGAATGAAATCCTCCTGTAGCCTTCAAACAAACATTCTTGGCCCCCGAAGCCTTGAACTAGCTCTAGGCTTTCATTGTGCTCCATGTCCAGGATAACATAGTTTCCAATATTGACATCTATATAATCTTCCATTAATTAATTTTCCTTCTTCTTGAAGGAGAAGGGTTTTTTGGGTTCACGGGGTACCTTAATCATCACTCCCTCCTTGCTTGGTAGAATCATACAACTTCCATTGTTCATTATATATCCACCGATCATGGATATCCAGTCTCTTCGAATCATAACCCCATACACTGGAGAAAGGTCTACTACAATAATATTGAAAATTGTAATGATATGGGGGGTTGCTGTAATCCAAGCATAAAAATCCTTGATTTCTCTGTACGTTGGAACTTTTCGAGAATCGATTTCATATATGATCTCACTGTTTTCATAATACTTAGTGCAACTCATTCCCAATTCCTCCATGACTACAAACGACATTATATTATTTGTCGCACCAGTGTCAACTAAACATTTATTTAATGCAACATCATGATTTTCAATTGAAATGTAGAAGGGCACAATTTTACCTCTCATCTTGGCAGTTGACTAGATCTGGCTCTATTTTGGACTAGTAATGGCAACTTCAGTTCTTTTCGATGGATCATCCAACAAATTCAAGATGTTTTGTATCTGTTGAGGAATATTTACCACTTCCATAAATGGAAGAGTTATCCTCAATTTACTTAGGTCCTCCATGACTTTATACATCATTTGAGTGGAGCTTGAAACCATGTGTTTCCTTTTGGTTCCATCCGTCACTTTCTCATTCAACATTTTTTCATTTTTTTTCTTTTTTTCTTTTTCTTTTTCCTTGTCAAAGTCGCCTTTATTCTTTGGTCTATTTACAAACCCTATTATATGGGAGACTTTTTCTTGCGATTTAGGATCATTTTCACCCTCTCCAAATATATACATGGACGTCTCACATCTGTCCATCTGCACATTTTCATAGCTTTCATCAGGTAAGTAATAATTTTCTTGCTCGATTAATTGCTCGTCGTAGAGATCATCCAGAACAATCACATTTGGAGTAGGTTATCTAGGAGCCCTTGGTCTTTGTGGGTTATCAATATCCTCAAACCTCACTCTATTTTCAGGGGGAGGGTTCCTCCTTTTCTCAGAAATTGGAATTCTTGGGTTTGGCATGTAATTATCTCCCCTTCTTAGTCTGTTTATCTCGTTTTGCATATGTTTGATGGTTCTATTCATCTGTACAATTCAATTCTTTTCTTTGTTTCCTACATCACCACAGGTTCAACCTTTATGTCAAGTATGGTTCCTTTAAAAAATCCTCCTCCCACCATTTGTTCTGAGCTGCTAGAGGTTTGAATTCTTCGTTCTTTCTTGATCTGGAAGCTCCTTGATTATCAATATTTAATCCCCCCATCTACCTTTGTACTCTTCCCAGCATAATGTCAGGGTTGACACCTGTATCAATCATAATTTCTTCCATTTCAATAGCCTTAGTCATTTCCTCCTCCAAAGTATCCATTTGGGACGTTCTAATGGCATATTTTACATTCGGGGGAATTTCATTCTTATAACAATCAAGAATGACCGGTTCATTTAGTGTTTTATCTTCTGGAATTATACTCAAGGTCTTATTGAACATAAGGTTAAAATCTCATATCCTTTCGTTCTTCCTCGACCCAATCTGGGTGAATTATGTGAGGAGGGTAAGGTAGGAAATTGGAGGGGAAAACATAGTTAGGAACATAACTTCGAGGTCGTTAAATGAGCGAATGGATCTACTTGGAAACGTTGTATACCATTCATAAGATATTTATGATAAGGTTTGCAGAAATAACCTCACCACGTTGTCGTCATATTCAACTCAGTGAAAGTCACAAACATCAAGAAATAAGGGCAGATGTCTCTTTTCATCGATTGTTCCATCTCCAGAAAATTCCTTTAATGTGTCCTTAGGGATAATAGGGAGCTCATGTGGTTCACCTATAATATTAAGAGGGGAATCTCTTACCCTCCTTATATTTCCAAACCCTGGGATTCCTTGGTTTCTTGCAAAATTTCTTCCACCTCCTTGTCTCTCCTCATAATGCTTATCTTGGGGTTGTTCATCTCTCACTTCCATGTTTGGGGAGACTTCGGGGCTAGAATTTTCAATTCTAAATATAGAGAGTTTCTTACTTTTACTTTTGGTAATGGGTCCCTTGTATTCTTCTAGCTTCAATCTTGATCTTGTTCTTGTGCTTCTCTAGAAAGCCTTTGATTTCTTCGATCTTGTCATTCTTTTCTCCTCTGTCTTCGAAGAATTTCTCTTTCTTCTTCTTGGAATAAGATTTGCCAGGAAATTTCTAACTCTTCTCAAGTTTGGGCTGTCGTTATTACCATATTATACAACTGGTGTAAAATGCTTTGTTGATTATTCAATCCAATTTCTAAATGGGATTGATCACCCTGGGATAAAGTCATATATTCTTTCACAAAATCTGAGCCAGGTTTTGAATTTTCAGTTCATTTCCCCAGTATGGTTTCTAAAAATGTTGACACTTGAATCTATTAGGACCGAAACGACAACCTCAAGAAGATACAAATCCCCCTTCGTTTTTATAGAGGTGGTACTACTATGTTATGACTTTTGTGGGACTCGAGAACTTCCGAATGTGGGAATTTTATAGAAGTCTTCCATGGTAATCAAAAGAAAGTAAAAATACAAAAATGGAAAATGTTTTATTTACTTTTAAATAAATTTCCTAAGAGTGGATGAGGAACCACACATATTCACACATTTAAATCAAATAAACAAAATTTCCTCACATCCATCATAGTAGGGATAAATATTTCTGATCACATAAAAAATAAAAGAAAATGATTCGCATGCATAAGAGAAATTTGATAGAGTGATACATGGGAAATGTAATGACCATTAATTATTGATATGAATAATTTAATAAATAATCCTAAAAATTAGCTAAACTATAATTAATTATTATATAACCTTAATTAATTATCTGTTATTAATTAATTAATTGTGACTATGATTAGTTTAAGTATGATTAACTCTTTAATTAATGGTTAATGATTAATTTGTTTATTAATTAATTAATTGATTAATTAAGTATTAAACAAAGGGGGG
>ML798166.1:119293-150850 GCA_009831015.1 Picea engelmannii
AGAGTGAGGTATGTAAATTGTTAGTAAATTTTATTTATTGAAATATTGGATTGAATGTGCTAGATTAAGTGAATTTTGAGTAAATTTCAAATTTACTGTTCTGTTTTAATTCAATGGTAGTTTAAATTAAATGAAGGTCTTTACAGGAAACCCAAATAAATATAATGATAGATCAACCTCAAATAATTTATATTAAGAAAACTGGGTTAAAAAGTACAGTCGAGATTATTCCCAAAATAAGTCTCTTGGAATTTCTAAAAAATATATAGTTCATTACATATTCTCCGAAATTTAAATGTGTTTGTCATAATGTCTAGGATTGGGGCTCTCGTGGACCATAAAGAAAATATTTATAATAATGAATTTTTTAGAAGGAAGAAAGTGGGCAACGGAAGACAACAAGATCTGGTAAGAAGAAAAAGGAAATTATCAGTCTTCGATTAAACCTTTCTATTTAAAGAGGTGGAGTAACTAGATGAAGAATTTTATAAAGACATAAGGATGTGATTAGTATGAACTTACTATGATGGTATCTCCTCTTTTGTCACTTTCTCGTTTATGTCCTTTTATGGCTTTCATCGAAAGTTATAGGAACCATCTCAACTGCCTTTTTCCCTTCATCGGTAAGTTCGTCGACAACCTTTTTATACTACTCCTCGATGTAGCTTCTCAGTAGTGACACGTTGATTTAATGTTGGTTTTTTATATTGAAAATATTTCCCTCCAAGTTCCTTAGATCAATGGAAATATTCCACTAGCCAGTTCTCCATGTCATCTTCACTATATTCAAGAATGCCATAGATTTTTTCAAATGATAACTATTTAAAGATATAAACTTGTTCGTCAAAGGCTTGCTTTGTTAGGAACAATGAGTTGAGAATCAATTTGGGGTCTTGGACCTCATTGATGCTCCCGGCTAGGTCTATCTCAATTATCCTTTTGAATAATTATTCTCTCACAGTTATGGCTTGGCTGCATGCTTGGACAATAATATTCAAGTTCTTGACCTTTTTCTTCCAACATGCGTTTAGTTGTTTTATCCAATTCAAATAAGGGATATCCTCCTCTCTTCTTATCAACTATGTCATATTGGCAACTTTAAAACTGAATGATATGACCACGTCGAGGTAAAAAACTTCTTCGTTTTTCAAATATTCATGTAAATATTCATGGAAGGCATGTTCCCTCGTTCCAAAAGAGACCATGATCTTTGACATCTCCCAAGCCTATGTAATTAATTCCATTATTTTCTTAATGTCCATATTTGCATAGCTCCTAGCTGATGTGATCAGGCTTTCATATTATTTCAATTTTGCTAGAGGTGTCGTAGGCCTGATCATTGCTAAAGGACTAACAAGTACCGGAAGAGGCATTAAATATTCCTCCAATTATTTCATTATTTCCTTTAACTTGGCATTCTATGCTTCAAGGCATCCAATAGAATCATCTAGAACATCTCTATTTGATCGGTGAATTTGGGAAAATTTGGGAAGGCCGCATGTTCCGTAGGTCAACCTTTGAACGAGATTTCCCATTTTTATTCTTTAAATCTCTTTTCTCAATAATTAAAATTTTGGACTCGCTGTCAAAAAAAATGCTCTGAAATAAAAAATACTCTTCTTCTTCATTGAAGGTCTCTCTCTCAATTATTTCCATCAGAGGATTATGGTGAGTCATGTTCTCTGGCTGATCAACGTTGGCGAACACCTTTTCAATGTCAATATCGAGTTCCATATCCTCGAGGGAGAGGTCGTGGATGTCACTTTCGTTTCGAGGTCCCTCCTGTTCTTGCAC
Source organism: Picea engelmannii (assembly GCA_009831015.1). Classification (NCBI taxonomy): domain Eukaryota; kingdom Viridiplantae; phylum Streptophyta; class Pinopsida; order Pinales; family Pinaceae; genus Picea; species Picea engelmannii. The sequence continues at coordinate 121,088 of ML798166.1, forward strand.
AATATTTTTTATTTTCTTCCTCAAGGGAAGCTTATGGGAGCTTTCAATTTTTCCCGAAGGAGGGTTCTTATCTCCTCCTTCACTTGAAGAACTGTGGGTCACTTTCTTAATTTGGTGGGCATTGGAGCACCAATCCGAGATGTTGTAGTCTTTGGAGTGACAATTTGGGATTGAGCACTATTTTCGTCGGGACCTTTTCCTTTCTATTTGTATGCCTCATTGGTGCTGATTATTGTTTCCAAGTTGCTAGTGTCACGAGAAAGAGTGACTGAGTCATTGTCTCCGTCTTCACTCAAAATAGCATTAATAAAAGAATTGTTGAAGCCAATTTCCAATAGATGTTCTAAAAAAATTCCGCTAGGGTCGAACCCTTTTACCCTTTCAACATATATTAGATTCAGGCTGTGGAAATGGCCTGCAAATTCATCAATCTTGTTCATATTCATGAATATGAAGTCCCCAAATTTCCAAGGCAGAGGTATGAATTGCATTTTTCTCTTTTCATGGAAAAAATTCAACCAATAGTTGTACTTCCTTGCTATTTCAATAACAAACATTTTGTCAGATATGTGGCATGGAAGGAAGGAACGATTTTCCTTGGAACAAAAAATCCTTTTGACATTGTAATTCTCCATTTGTTTTGGTTTCCCCTTCCTATCCAGGAACTTACTCACTTGGTTAGACATCTGTGGAGCATCCTTTCCAAACAACAAGCCTTTAAAAAAAATGACAAAATCATTAAAAACTTCATAAAAATGCAGGGAGGATTTGTGCCTCCATAATGTTTGATACCAGAAGGTTACCGGGTCGAATTCATATTTTAACTTCTTACACACAGATAATCTCGGGAAATGACAGCAACATGCTATCGTAAAAACCAAATAAGATGGCATAAATAATTTCTTATCCTTCTTGATTGTGACAATTGGGAATATATTTCAATGGAAATCAACTTACCCCAATCGAAGATGGCTTGTTCCTTGACTGGAAAGTATAAAATGTAAAGAATCATGCATGAAATGTTGGATGTAGTTTCTTGTTCTTTTATCCTCGTGAAAATACAATAAATTTCCCGAAAAGGATTTTTGAATGAGCTAACCTGTAATCTCGTGATGTCCTCGGGGATGGTCGTTGGGTTCTCTAGGAACTCAGGTAAAAGGTCCAACCCATTGTCATTCTTTTTTGGCATAGGGGTAGACGTAGGGTTCAACGCTACAACAACACACCAAAAAAACCCTAACTACCGACCCTTTCGGAAACACTTGCGAAGCAGATGAAGTCTCATCTGAGGTAGAGACAGGGGTGGTTGCAGGACTCCAGTGTCTGCAACCTTAGCTGGGACACATATATGTGATTGTAACACCTTAACATAACACTTAGCAGTTACAGTTCATTAACATTCAACCTTAGTTTATAGCGCAGCTAAACCCTAACAACAGATCAACGCAATATTTATACAGATCCAATAAATTCAAGTACTAAGAATACCAACATAGATTAGATATAGAATTTATTCACACTATTTAGCACTAAGATACCATATTAGATCCTTCTAGGCATACACCAATGCACTAAGAATTTAATCACATAGACAAGAGGACAACCATAAAGAACATAGCAACCACAACGCAGGATATACGTGGTTCACCCCCACCCTAGGGCTACGTCCACCAACTCTTCTTCTTTATTTCTTTCTATCAATATTATACATGCACAGAGCCATGATATATTACTCTATAGAGGACAGGAGATCTGTGCACCTCTCTAGATCCTCCTTCCCTGGATATAGCACAAAGCCTTCCATACTCTCTTACAATCACTTGCACTTAGCTCTGCAAGTCTCACACAATATGCACAAAGAAATTACAATTACCACTTGCACATAGCACTTAGCATCACATACTTGTCCCTCCTTCGATCACATAGATCGAAATATTTCCTACATTGCTTATCTTTCTATTTATACATTAAAAAATGGGCCTAAACATGGGTAAACCCATGGGCCAACATTCCCATTCCTATTACATAAACCCAAAAAAAAAATCCCTAAAAAGGGGCCGAGATCCCGCAATCTCTGCTTCGACTTGCGCTCCGCATTCGACAACTTGTCGAAGTCCCAAAGTAGGTCAAACATGACCAAGGATCCTCAAAACTTGGTCAAGGACCAACAAGCCCCCAACACTCACCTATGACTCATTTCAAGTCACTCTTGTCTGGGTAGTTGTGCTTCAAAAGCCTCAATCTTGGTTTGAGTTGCTTCGACCTGTTGCTGCACCAGGGCCTTCTGCTCGACGAAATCTTGGATGGCTGCTTCATTGATAGGTCCCTCTAAATGTTGTTCAATTGCAGTGACTACTTGTTCCAACTCTACGCCTCGGCCTTCAATCTCCTCAAACAGTTGGAAAGCTTCGTCCTGGACTGGTTGGAGCCTTTGAGTCACTTCCATGACTTTGCTCTGAATGGTGTGGAACTATTTTTCTAACCATTCTAGAACATCGGTTCAACGATTATAATTCTTTCAATGGTCATATCACTTTGCCATGGTGAAGTTCCATGGGGCGTTGTTCTGATATCCCAGCGAAGTTCCAATTTTGCAAATCTTCCTTCCCCGAAGTCCCCCCTGGGCCCTTCTGTAAATTTTCAACCTTTTCTCTCTTCTTACTGAGTTTTCTAGCCTTCTTCTCGATGATTTTCGTCTCAATATTCCTCTTTCCATTGTGATTCTTGTCTTATTTTGGCATAGCATCTTCACGTTGTTGAGATTCTTTCATAGGATTAGAGGGTAATATTGCTTCTCTATCCAAGGTAGGTGCTCTACTCGTTTTTTAATCTTCTTGTGTTCTTTCAACTTCGTGATCCAAGTTTCTGGTTCTAAGTAGCTTCGATTTGTTCTCCTGTTCTACAATCAAGTGTGATATCCTCCTAATCATGGAATCTTTTAATTCCTACTTTTTATGTTCTAAGGCCTCCTCTTCTTTTCTTCTGGTCTGATCTTTCCCGATCTAGGTTTTTCCTAATAACTTAGTAAATGGAGCATTGTTCTCAATGAATCTAACAACATCAAAATCTTCCTCTATCGAAGCTCCATGAGCACTTGTAGATACCTGGGTGAGTCTTCCACATAGGTTTATCAGCTTTCCCCCTAATAATCCTATTCCTCCCAATGAAGGAATCGTATCAGGATTTCTTAAAGCTTCCCGAGTTATTTCTTGCATGATATTTACCTGTGTTTCCTCATCCAGAACAGAATCTATGTCGAATTCTCCTATTCTTGCTTCTATGTATTCTTTTTCTTTGAAGATCTCTGATAAGTTGATATCTCTGTGATCATTTAGGGTTTCTTTCATTTGCAGTAGTATAGTCTCTGATTCTGTCTAGGGTTCTTCCATGGTCTCAGTTTCGTGACTTTCCTCAAGGTTTTCTTGTCTCATATTCATTCTGTCAAGATTAGCAATCATTCTAGGGAAATCTAAAACTTCATGGTCCATAGCTTTACAACAAATACAACTAGGTCTTCTTATAGGGCATTCCTTAGAAATATATCATGGTCTTCTGCAACTGTAACAAAGAGTTAATCCTCTTTTTTTCTTAAATGATCCCCAACCTTTCCTGTACTACACACTAGGATCATAGTAGCTAACCTGCAAAAAATTATTTTTGGGATCTTGCATCCATTTTTTAGTCCAAACATTCTTTCTATGCATAAGAATAACATATCTTTCATTATTTCTATTAGATCTACTCATATCAAACCTTCTCTCTTCTAGTTGTGCCCTATTTTTTAGACTAGGGTAACATTTATCAAACATACCTAGATCCATACTCTTGAAACAAAATTTTCCACTAATTTTACTTTCAGCCTAGCACAAAGCTTCCAGATCTAAAAAAATTCACTATTCTTACCTTTATCAGAGCACAAAGCTTCACGATCTTACCTCTTTTCTTCGAATCTAACTTCTCTTCTTAGCACAGATATTTATAGGTCAAGTAGAATACTGCGCACTAAGGCAATAGATATACACACAAATATTTCTTTCTTTCCTTTAGTTACCAACAATCACAGTTTTAGGTCCCAACAACAGAACCATTTGTTGGCACAGGGGAAGACCTAGGGTTCAATGCTACAAAAATGCACCAACAAAACCCTAACTACCGACCCTTTCAGCAACACCTGCGAAGCAGATGAAGTCTCACCCAAGGTAGAGGCAAGGGTGGTTGCAGGACTCCAGTGTCTGCAACCTTAGCTGGGACACATATATGTGATTGTAACACCTTAACATAGCACTTAGTAGTTACAGTTCGTTATTATTCAACCTTAGTTTACAGCGCAACTAAACCCTAACAACAGATCAGCGCAGTATTTATACAGATCCAATAAATTCAAGTACTAAGAATACCAGCATAGATAAGATATAGCATTTATTCACACTATTCATCACTAAGCTACCATATTAGATCCTTCTAGGCATACATCAGTGCACTAAGCATTCAATCACATAGACAAGAGGACAACCATAAAGCACATAGCAACCACAACACAGGATATACATGGTTCAACCCCACCCTGGGGATACGTCCACCAACTCTTCTTCTTTATTTATTTTTGTCAATCTTCTACATGCACAAAGCCATGATATCTTACTTGGTAGAGGACAACAGATCTATGCACCTTGCTAGATCCTCCTTCCCTGTATTATAGCATAAAGCCTTCCATAGTCTCTTACAATCACTTGCACTCTGCAAGTCTCATAGAGTATGCACAAAGCAATTACAATTACCACTTGCACTTAACAATTAACACTTATCACTTAGCATCACATACTTCTCCCTCCTTCGATCACATAGATCGAACTATTTCATATATCACCTAGATTTCTATTTATACATTACAAAATGGGCCTAAACATGGGTAAACCCATGGGCCGACATCCCCATTCTCGTTACATAAACCCAAAACCCAAAAACCCCTAAAAAGGGGCCGAGATCCCGCGATCTCTACTTCAACTTGCGCTCCACCTTCGATAGCCTGTCGAAGTCCCAAAGTAGGTCAAACATGACCAAGGATCCTCAAAACTTGGTCAAGGGCCAACATGATTCTTTAAGAATTCTTTGTAATCTTCTCCCTTGAAGGTAAGAGTTGGCTTGGGAAGTCTCAACATCTTACGAAATACCTGAGGAAACAGAAGGACAGGGGAATGATCCCACAATTGAATGATCCGTTGTCTTGGAATATATCTCTTAGTTCACCAGGTGAACAACTCCTTACAGTAAAATACTTCCGGGACATAACTTGCGCGCACAATTCCAGACGTCCAGATTAGTTCCTTCTGGGAAGAAGGGGATGTGTAGTAAGAATATGCTCTGGACCACTGAAAGCTCTGGTCCTCATGCCTGAAAATGTTTAATGTATCTCCACAGAACTATTGTCTAGTTGCTACCATAATTTATCATAATGTTCCTTTTCTCCAAATAATGTTTAAAATGAACGTTTGAGAGGGATAATATAATCCTCCATAAATCCTGGTTTAATGTGTTTTAATAGGAGATCTCCTCGATCCTTTCTCTTATTAATGACAATATTTATGAACCTACATGATGATTTTTTAGCATTCAAATAATAATAAATGTGAATTAGGAAGAGCGCGATGGTGGTGGGGACGGATGAGAGCGAAATAGGATTTGAGACTTTTGTGAACCCAGGAACCAACGAAATCGCGACTGTAGAAGGCTCAAAATCAGCTGAGTATAGGATAGCGTGACAATCAGATGGACTCATCATAGGAGGAATGATACTTGGAAGTTTGGGGACTCTGGAGGTCAAAATGTAGATCATGGAACTTTTGGATGCAAAATGTATATCACAGAACATGGGTTATGAGAGTTCGACCCCGCCAACCAGAGAACCTGCGATCGTAAAATTGACTAAGTATAGAATAGTGCGACAATTCATCAGACTCGTGATGTGAGGGTATGGATGGAGATGAGGATCGTCAAGTCCACCAACCCGAGAAAGTGTTTTTCTAAAAAAAATGACTAAGTATATAACTAGAGAGGAAAAGTAGCAGGGAAAAAGGAAAAAGGGAAAAAAAAGGGTAAGTATAGTGTTGGATTACTGAGAGGGGGGGTGAATCAGTAATAGAGAAACATAATCCTTTTTAACCATATAATCCAAGTGTTATATCAATGATGCATTATTATCCAATAACTGTAGACTAAATAATAAATGAACAAATGAACAATCATACACATACACAGTACACCATTTTTTTACGTGGAAACCCAAAGCGGGAGAAAACCATGGAATGATTTTTCTTATATATGTTGAATAATTACATTCATTGGAAGCACCAAATTCCTTTTTTTTCCAGCTGCAATTGGAAAGAGGAAAAAACCCCGTAGTTTCTCAGGATACAACTTGAGGGAAGCTCCAACTCCCCAATTCTCTAGCTATAAACAGAAGGAGGCTACAACCCCCTATGTTCTCCAGATACAATTGGAAGGTGGCTACAACCACCTATCCTTGCCCTGTCCAACTGCCTTGAAGTAGAAGTATAATGATGGAACCACTGTCACACTATCACTGTGAGATATACCATTGTAAACCTGTACAAATAAACCTAAACCATGCATCAACCATGCTTCAACCTATACCTCAATCTGTAATCAACCTGTACCATAAACAAGTGCATCAACCATGCATCAACCTGTACCAAACAACCTCTAATTAACCTGTACCATAAACAAGTGCATCCAACCATGTACCAAGTATGTACGAATGATGTGTCAACTACTCATCAACTATGACTCATCAATATGTACTAACATCATCAACTATACACCTCATGTATGCGCCAACTCTTCAACTACTTGTCTCAACCATGTACCCAACATGTACCTCAACCAAAATCCCTCATCAATATCATCATCCAAATATTATTTGTAACTCTGTAATAGACCTGGTGTATATGATCACATACCTGCAAACTTTCCTTAACATTAACAAGAAGAGACTAGCATTTTCATCAAACTTTTCTTTAGACTCACATGACTAGTTTTGGATTAGTCAACAACCCTAACTTGAAATAATCATAACTATGTACCTATAATGAATAAAGATCTGAAAATGATACACAATGTTCTTCAGTTTGTTTTATGCAAATTTTCTAGGTTTCACTACTTGGAACCTCTCAAAAAAGGAGTTATAGATAAAATGGCATACCTTGCTAAATTCTGGATTATTGTAGAGAGCGACCTTGTAGAGCATGCCCCACACAGAATATTTGTTGAATGGATCTGAAAATGTTACAAAGAATACTAAAGAATTTACTATAACCAACAGATTTGGTCTTACTGAAGTTATGACGTTTTTACCCGAAACACCTGTTTTAGACTAGTTTTAGGACTAGCCACAAACCCTATTTTCCACGGAGTGTAACTCCAAAAATATAACGACCCAAAAGATGAATTTTTTACCACATATACTTGGATATGTTTCCTAAATGGAATAGCAATTTCATGGTTTGAATCATTCTAGAAAAAAACATATTTTGAAAATGTTGAGATGACTTGTAAATAACACACCTTAGAAAGCATCATCAAAAGAATTTATCCTCCCTTGAATTCCAACCTTCTTTTCTTCACCTTCCCTATGGAATTCAGATTAGATATCCTTTGGTTACCTCAGTCACCTATATATATTCAATATTCTCAAGTGTGATGTAAAATGAGAGAGAATTGCCTCTTATGTATACTCTCCATCTTCTAGGTCACTTAACCCATTTCTAGGTCACTTAACCTATTTCTAGGTCACTTAACCCATTTCTAGGTCACTTAATCTATTTTCCTCATTTTTAGGGTTAACCACTTTCCATAATTAGAAAGTTCTCCATTATTTTATCATTCAAATATTCCTCCTTGACTTTGTCACCTCACTTTATCATTTAAATAATCTTCTTTGATTTTGTCACTTCAATTTATTATTTAAATAATCCTTCTTTACTTTGTCACTTTACTTTATCATTCAAATAATAATTTCTTCTTTGCAAGCTCTTTGACTTATTTGACCTTTTGGGGCTTCAAGACAACATATGAGGGTCCTCCAACCTCGTAATGCCATAACTCTCAAACCGTGAGGAGTTATGTGATGTTCCACATACCACCAGAAATGGCATGACATGTACTATCCATATAGAATAGTATTACCTTAAAATATATTAAAACTCATACCATTATACATGAAACAAACTTCGGTCCATTACCCAAACCTTTGTGCTACCGAAATTTCTTCAAGGGTTGAGATCAATGACAACCAACCTTAATCAACATATAGAAGAGGGAAAAGAAAGGGAGAAAATAATTTGGGAAAAGGGAGGGAAATTTCAGAAGTGGGAAATGATCTCAACAATTACCAACTCACAGTCGGCCTCCAGGGGGTACAGTCGATATTCGGGACCGAATGTATGGGAATGATAGAAAATTATGAATCTCTTCATGAATACTAAAGACAAGTGGACCAGTAATACTCCTAAGGACCTCAAACAAATTTGAGATTCACAAAGCACTAAGACCAAATGAACCAGTAACACTCAAGAAACCCCCCCCCCCAATATATGCTCTTTCCACTATGATTAGTCAAACTTTGGAGGGGTAATCTTCATTTCTCTTCCACATGCGACCTCATGTTTATCCCTTGTGTTAAAGGGGGTTCCCGGCTATGCCTATACGACAGTTGGGTTTTTTCACTCTTTAGTGTTCTATAGTCTTGTTTAGTAGCCTTGGATAATTAACTCACTTCACCCTAATCCAAAGGCCCTATCCTTAGACTATTGTTGGTGTGCTCTAAATAAAAAAAATGTCTAATTGATTTTATTAGTGTGTTGGTTGATTTCAATGGTCATTTTTACTTAGAAAGGTCCACGGAGATGAAACTGATGATGTTGTGACTCAACTCCAAAACCATGCAGGAAGAATGAAATGCAAAAGATTTTGTTCAATGAATTCTATCTAAGGAAAGGAGAAGAGCTCTTTTTCTTCTTAATATAAACAACCACTCAATATCATGCAAATTTAAATTTTATTCTTATATGGAGAGAAGAATGATGCCAACCTATCAAATAAATGTTTCTAAAATACTAAAGCAAATGCAAGACTAGCTCTTTCAAAACATTTACCAAAACAAAACTTCTAAGAATGAAAACAATTCCCTTTGTTTGGTTGTATATGCAATGAAATCACATCAAGTGCAAGACTTTTCTTCTTCCTTACTTTCAATTAATAATGAAATAATTCAATTCTAACACAAAGGAACATGAAAAAAAAATAATCCAAACAAGAATGGACTCAAAAGTTTGATGAGAACCGAAAGAATCCAAATGTGAGAAAATCTTCAAAACTTTTTCAATCGAAGACTCAAAGTTGTAAAAGAGAAAGGAAATCACTTTTTGAAAACCTAAAAAATGAGTAGCGAGAATCAAAGATAAATTCCAAGTTGCAATAGGAATATAGAGCTTCTATCATTCAAAAGGTCAAAATCTTTCCAAAGAAGAAAATAAGAATCTCAAAAACAATGCTCAAAGAAGCCCTTGCAATTCCAAATCATTGAAGAAGACTTCAAAATCAATCAAGTGAAACACTTAGAAAGTTTTGAAATAAATATAATGGAAGTTTGAAAACCTTCATGATGACGATCAAATTACTGGTAAGATAGACTTTGACCAAAAGATTAGGTTATCCCAAGGAAAGCATGCTCATTCCACAAATTTGAAGGATTTACAAATTTAAAAGTGGCAAGAAAATATGGTAATTTTTATGGGACTTATCGGTAAATGAGGATAGAAACAAATCTCCCTATATCCACCTAGATCTAGAACAAAACATAACATAATATGACCCTTTCCCTAAGCTCTAACCATTGAGTTTACTATTTAACAAGAGATGGGAAACATACCATTTAAATATCACTTAATCTTGTCGTTGTCATCCTAGCTCCACCCCGGTGCTCCTGTGATATTAATATGCAAGGGAACACAAGCCAACCAAAGTGAAAGAAATATAATATACCCAACAAGAACCTATGTATGTGATCAAGGAATCATACAATAAAACAAAGAAAGTTTTATGGGAAATAAACATATCATTGTATCATATTAAAATGAAAGTGGAGATTACAACCAAATACTTGATGTTACAAGGTCCCCCCTCGATGACCCTTTGTTCCAACACACACACTTGCTCCAACCTTGAATGAAGATCCACAATGACTTGATGAACTGAAATGAAGCCCTCAAGTATGAAATGAAGTAGAATTCCTCATCCAATTCTTAGCCTATTCAACCTTCATTAACCTTATCCTTCTCCATGAGAGATCCCTCTTTATATATGGGAAAGAGAGATTGTTGAAGAGATTAGGATGATCCCACCAAATCAGAGAAGTGAGTAAGATCCAAACCATTCAGATGCCACCTCATCTTCTAGAAGATCCCCTTCTAGAACTTTTGTGAAACTTGACCTTTTCTTAGTCTTTTGGCATCGTCACACCCTAGCTATATAGAATCTTGCGGAGACATCGCATCCCAGCTTTAGAGTAGGGAGTGACAATTAGGCATCGTCAGACCCTATGTATAGTGCAACCTACACCAACCTTCCTTAATATAGTTTTTGAGAAGAGAAAGTCAGACACTTTCCTCATGAAGAAAGGCTCTTTTTGGGAACATGAACACATGTTGTCAATGGATCACTAGGGTTTCCAAAATAATGTGTAATAGAATGACCCCCAAAGTATGAAGCTGGAACTCGTGATAGCTTAAATACTTTGTAGAATGTGTGTGTCGGAAACAAAGAGCGCACCAATCGGGAATTTTCAAACATTCAAGCATCATCATAATAATATACCATTGTCCGAGGTAGGCATTCCCATACACAGACTACAAAATGTCAAATGAGTCATGGCCACTAAATATACACTGTGGATCCATGTCAATGTGAATCGACATAGACACTGGGAATACACTGTGGATCCATGTCATTGTGAATCGACATAGCCACTAGGAATACACTGTGGATCTATGCTCTAAAATGACTCAAATTCAGACATGGCCACGAGACATACAAAGTGTATCTATGTGTCAAAACAAATCATGAATACTCTGTCAAAACCTGGATCAGAATGGTATGATCCAGGGTATTCACTTCCATCATCCCTAAGTATGAATCCAACCATGTGATTATAGATGCTGAAGTCGAACATGGTAGAAACCACTTGATTACCGGTCAATGATGAGAACCATTAACAAGTGCGAGGGAAATCACCATTGATGTCAATGACTCCCAAGTTAACCTAGTACAATCCAACAAATGAGAATAAATGAGTTGAAGTTGAACACTTTATGGAATCTCTCAATCAGGGGTCAATGATGTGAACCTAATGTTGAAAGCGAAGAGACCTACCATTGAGGCATGTAGGTTCCAAGGTACTACATGATTTCTAAGTCTCTTTCCTGGATAATGAGTTGAAGTCGACATGATAAGATTCATCACATGAGGGCCTTAATGTATCCCCCATCAATGAAACGAAATACGTAACATATTTGAAGTAGATCAAAGAGTGAAGTGATTTGAAATTGACGTAGGGAAGGACGACATGGTAGAAAATTTATAACTATAGATGGCCGACTTGATAGAAGGATTGTTTAGGTTGGACTTCTCTTGAACATATGAACGACGCGACAATGATATTGGCAGCATTGACTCAAGGAGGACCCAACATATGGACACGCAGATGGTCGAACAAGAGACAAATGGATTTCCCAACCCAGATACAATGATGAAGGGGGGTGTACTCATGTTCAAGAGCGACTATTGCTGCCACTAACATAAATGAAGAGACACATTTCTTTCCCAATTTTCCCCCACCATTTCTGGAGAGTACCTCTTTATTTTTACGCAAGCTTGAGGAGGATAACATATGCTTGTTTATGTAATTTCATCCTTCGTACATATACCTCAGAGTATGTTTAACAAACCCTAAGAAGGAGTGGTTCGGTCCCATGTGGGCCTTTTGATGTTTGTTTAATGAGTCCAAAAAAAGAAAACTCAGTGGTTTTTCATGTTTAGAGAGTCTGAAAAACACTTAAAGAGAAATCCCTCAGTTCCTTTTTCATAAATTAATTCGATGAGACCGAAAAAGTGATAACATACCACTCATCAAATTTTTTCTTCAAATACCTTTATGAGCGTGAAAAGAACAAGGTCGCTCGAAAATAGTTTCATTTTTACAGAGCGTGAAAAGAGCTTAAAGTATACTCCATAGGTTTTGTTTTTCATGTTACCATTACGAGTTCAAAAAAATGACAAAAGACTAATCAATTAAATTCTCATGGTATCACTAGCATGAGTGATCCAAGTGGATATCGATGGCCACCCACCTTTTCCAACTGGCTCAAAACAACTTTCTGGCAATTTTGGCAATTTACTATTTTTAGCAGGTTTTAACTTTCGTGGCCATTTTGAGGGCCTAAATGAAGGTTTTTTGAGATCGAGGTTCTCAATGATAGTTGAAGGCATGATTGAGCCCCCAAAATGAATCTCCTCGACGATAAATTTCCAATGAGCTATCATGCGCCTAAAACGAAGATCGTATGCAAAAGTTACGACCCCAGGAAGTTGATGTACTAACTTACCCAAACGGGGCCCACATGACTTTTGGCACTTCATTTCCTAGGGTTAGGTTTTTGGATGTCTATGACTTTTGTCATTCTCGTTTATTGTAAAAAGGCCTTCAGAGCCTCATTGTAATTATCTTCTCACGGATGCGAGTAGCCATCACATCTCTTCTCAGAGATAAGCTACCACCATTCTAGCGAGTCTTTCTCTCTGTATTTTACAGTCTCTGTACATTTATTTCATTAATAGAAATCATGTATTACTGTATCTATGTGTTTATGGTTTCATCTATGATACATTTATGTTATATTATTGAATATCTGCGATATCTCTGTGCATTTCTTTATTATATCTCCGATCTCATTTCGAGCCGAAAATAATCTGGATCAGTGGTATCAGAGCACGCTGCTCTTGATCATTTTTTCAGTGCATGTCCCCGATGAGGTCTGAGTATAGCAAGTTGGTTCTTGAGCTTGTCTCTCTTGAAGAAAATCACTCTTGCACACCCAAGAAACCCTCAATGGAGGAATAAAATAAAAACGACGGAGCAGACGATCCTATCAATCTGTTGCTTGAGCAAACTCTCATGCGACAGAGGGACGAAATGATGGAGAATTTTTCCCACATCCTTCAATGCCTGCCAATAGCATTAGGTGCATCTTCATCAAGAGGCCACTTTGGAGGCACCTCGCCTTTCAAGGTACAAGTTAACTTTGATATTCCTTTATTTGAAGGACAGATAGATGCAGAAGCCCTACAAAAATGGTTAACTCTGCTAGAAGGTTATTTCTTTGTTTACAATTTTTTCGACAAAAAAAATATCACCTTCACACTCCTTAAAGATCTCCCTCATGTCAAACATTGGTGGGAAACTTACTGGGAGCAATGTTCCACAGAGGAGTCTGGAATATATGGGGCCGACCCACTTGGGATTTTCTTGTGGATGCGGTAAAAGAACAGTATTACCCTGTTGGCAACTATGAGGACCAATACATGAGATGGACCACACTGTGGAAAGAGAGGGGCCAAGCAGTTCCAGAGTTCACCAATACCTTCCATACCTTTCACACCAAGCTGGGTATCAAAGACTCCGAGTGACATTTGGTTTTGAAATACCATGGGGCCCTACACAGATACATCTAGACTGAAATGGATTTTATGGACATCTCATCACTCGGTGTTGCTTATCGATATGCTGTTAAAATTGAGCAGACATTTAAGGACCAGAACAAATGGGAGTTTGGATCTACAAATCCGCAATAACCAAAGTATGACAAAGACAACCCTAACAAACAGTCTCTTGAAAACGAGTCCAAGACACATGAAAAGAAGGGTCACGGGAAGACAAAGAAGGACACTGAAAAATGGTGTGATTTCCACAAAATCCCTTGGCACAACATTGATGAATGTTGCTCAAAATAGTCATTGGTGGCTGAGATCAGAGACAAGGAGCCGAACGCTAATTCAGAATCTGATTCTGAAAATACTGGTAAAGGATAGATCATTGACGCATACCCCACTGCTATTGTCGTGACTGCAACAATTCAACCAGAAGAACCAACAGATCCTTAAGAGGGGGAGCGCCTTTTCCATTCACAGATGTGGATGAAGGGGACCCCACTGCATTTTATTGTTGATAGTGGAATCCAGAAGAACCTCATCTCAGCAGAGGTCATCAAATAGTTGGGATTGTCGACAACACCACACCCGCAACCATACAACATTGGGTGGATTCGCCAAGGACGAGATATTTGTGTCAACCAATAGTGTCGATTATCATACGGCATCCAACCCTTCAAGGATGAGGTATTATGTGATGTTGCCCCACTAGATGTCTATGATGTGCTCTTGGGCCAACCATATATGTGGAGACACCATGTTGTTTATGAGTCTCGACCTCGTAGTGTCATTGTTACTTTGGGGGGTCATCTCTACAGAATACCAGAGGTAGTTCCGACTACTGTTCCACCTAAAAAGTGTCGCAAGGTAGTATCTCATACTGCAAAATCCATCTTCTTCACAATCTGTTCAAAAACAGAACAAAAGGACACTGCAACCACTACAGCCTTGCCCCAAGAACCTTCTATCCAACAGAAGCAGGTCAAAAAGGTTGTAGAAAAGCACAAAGATTCCTTCTACACACAGTCATCTGAAATATTTAGATTGGTTAAAAAGGTCCAAACCTTCCAGCCAAAGTTTTGTGATAGCCTTCAACAAGCTAAGCAATGCCACTTCTCCAGCAAGGCAAGCAGATCACCAAGATTCAGATTCAACAATCGCTTTCCCCTCTCCCCTAGGAACTCAACGCAATGGAGACCATTGAGGGAGGATTGATCCAAGTGGATATCGGTGGCCACCCACCTTTTCCAACTAGCTCAAAATAGCTTTCTGGCAATTTTGGCAATTTACTATTTTTAGCAGGTTTTAACTTCCGGGGCCATTTTGAGGGCCTAAATGAAGGTTTTTCAAGATCAAGGTTCTCACTGATATTCGAAGTCATATTAATCCCCCAAAATGAATCTCCTCAACGATACCTTTCCAACGAGCTATCATACGCCTAAAATAGAGATCGTATGCAAAAGTTACGACCCCGGGAAGTTGATGTACTAACTTATCCAAACGGGGCCCACATGACTTTTGGTGCTTCATCTCCTAGGGTTAGGTTTTTGGATGTCTAGGAATTTTGGCATTCCTATTTATTGTAAAAAGGCCTTTATAGCCTCATTTTAATCATCTTCTCACAGATGTGAGTAGCCATCACATCTCTTCTCAGAGATAAGCTATCGCCATTCTAGCGAGTCTTTCACTATGTATTTTACAGTCTCTATACATTTATTTCGTTAATAGAAATCGTGTATTACTGTATCTCTGTGTTTATGGTTGCATCTCTGATACATTTCTATTATATTATTGAATATCTGTGATATCTATATGCATTTCTTTATTATATCTCCGATCTCATTTCGTGCCGAAAATAATCTGGATCAATGAGAAAGAATCAAGACTTGCTTGGAGTTTTTCCTAAAAACCCTAAAAGGATCTGTACATGTGTAAAAATGCATCGAAAACAAACCAAAAAATGAATCCTTGTTTCAACAGTTCACTCCTAGACTTTTATCTGCAAAAATAAAACACTTGCAAAGTCGTTAGGACTTTAGGGTTTAGGTGAAATATATAAAATAATATAAAATATAAATGAAAAAGTGAAAAAAAAACTAATAAAAATGGGTAAAAACTTCATTTCACTATTCCATTTGTTATTTCACCCAAACTTTTCTCCAAACCCCCTATTTACCTTGATTTTCCACTACATATTGTGGAGGGCATGGTTGATCATTCGACGAATGGTCTCTGTAGAACAGGTAATTTTCATCTCTTTCAACTTTCCATGGATCAAAATTTGTTTTTCATTGGTTAGAAATAGATTTTTGAGTTAAGTTTTTTAGGGTACCTATGCGCGAAGTTCGTTGCAGGCACCCTATATCGGGCCCTACGATGATCTAGGGTCATTGCAGGTAGCCTATGATGACTCTGCACTGTGTATATTCCATGGCTCACGACGTGCGCAACTCGAAAGTTTTTTAAGATAGATTTTCCAATAAATTATTTCCAGAGAAGAAGATAATGATGTTAATCTCTCTTTAATGTTCCATTGCAGGTTTTCCATGATAAAAATGTTGGAATGGCATGAGACAAAAAATGAGGAGGAATACTACTTTGTCAGGAATGACCTGGTAATGGTAAATGTCGTCCGATAGTGTGGATTGTTAAAACTCGTTAATATCCAGGGTATGAGGACCCATATGATATTACTCGAATACCTAGTTCACATGTGGGATGTGAACGAGCAGGTGTTTTGTGTGGGTGATCACATTCCTATGATAGATATCGAGTATATCTACTTCTTTACCAGACTATCTCGTTGTGGGTCCAGAGTCACACTTATAGGTAGCAGGGGTTGTGGCGAGTCTATGAACTACTATATTAGTGCTCATTCTATCCCAGGTACTCAGAAGTATAGCGATAAAGTTACTATAAGAGATGTCTGAGACTTGCCCCTACAAACCATCCTCTACACCATCACACACATGGTAGGGAGTGAAACTCCCCCATATGGCTCTTTAGAGATATTTCCAGTATGCATTGTCATGTCTGGAGACCCGAGTTTTCAACTGGTGTGAAGGGGTTCTCAAAAGCATGAAAAACAAACTGACCAAGTGTAGAAGTGGTGAGCTGAAATAGTTTGGAAATGGGTCAATTTTGGTTTCCTTCTTCCTAGAGAGGGTCCCAATATTGTGCTTATAGGTATAGTGGGGTATACCTACCCTACATGATCTGAGAATCAAGAGGTGGGTCGACCTCATGGCACGACAAGCAGCTGGTCCCATCATTAGATATAACAATGTCTTCTTCAACTGGTTGAAAACTCAGATTCTCATGGTCGATGACTATGCATATGTCAGGTTAGAATTATGAGGAGATCCAGACTTATCTCTTTCTAAGGATTCCCAATGGGGGGACATAGGTAATAAGGACATTTTGTTTTTATGATGTTTTGTGATTTTTAATATACAATGTTTTTATGTTATTTATCTGATGGCTAATCAAATGCTCTTTGATGATGCAGATGTGGGACCTTATCGTCCTCCCAGTTCATCCCCCATCCAGAGGTGAGGGGAGAGAGTTGACATAGCAAGAGTATTTGCTACTGACTACGAGATCCTAGAGAAGAATATAGAAGGGCTCACGATGAACATCCTGGATGCCTCCATCGATGATATCCCAAGGCATTATCAATGCCATACAGTGGATGTGTTTGCTTCCATCGGTTTACTGCTCCATAGAGTAGCATGGGAATTTGCATGTTATAGCAAGCAACATCCTTGATGCTCTATTGTATATGAAGCCATGTGCTTCACATTTTTGATATTTTGGTCTTCGGACAAAAACACTTTTTGTAAAACTTTTATCGTTATATATATATGAGGATTTTACCAGATTACTTGTTATATATACAAAGTGTGATTGGAATTTATAAATGTCTCAAATGTATATCTAACACATAATTATCCAAAGAATCTATTAATGTATTTAGAGATCTAGGAATGTGTTGATATACTATGTAATCAAAATGATGTTCCAAGAGGCGAATTCGTAAATATACCCTTAACAAAGTAGGACTTCGAATGGAGTACACATTACTCAACTGTAGGAATACTAACTGTGAATAGAGTCATACAATAAGGTGATGGATTCTGAGTGAAACAATGTCGATAAATAATTCGATGACTGCACTGTATTCTGCAATATTATTAGTTGTACGACCAAGGAAAACACCATGTAGACTAATCAATTCATCTGTAGGTGCATAGATTTCCCAAGCAGTAGATGCTAACTTCTAAGTGTTGCGAATAGTGCCATCAACGAAGCCAATGTAGGGTAGCAAAGACACCAACATCTGGAAACCAAGCACAACGCAAGGTAAGCAGCTGAAGGTCGAAACCAAACAACGAAAAATCACACAAGAAATATGATACACTAAAAGTACAAGCACTCATGCGAAAATAACTTAAGTATAGTACTTCTTTAAGTAAAGCCGATTTCTGGGTTCACTCAAAGGAATGCCATCATAATCAACTAGCTCATAAGATCCCTTCTCCAACACTCATTTGACAATGTAAGGACCCTGCCACATGGGCTCTAATTTACCGGCCCCTAGAAAATCATGATCTTGCTCGTAAAGAAGAACTAGATCACCTTAAAAAAAAACACGTGGCTTGACATGCTTGTCATATTGGGCTTTAACATGTTTCTTTTGAGTTTCAATAAATAAGGATACATCACGACAGGTTTCGTCTAGTTGCATCAGATACAAAAGATGCTCCTCTTCAACATAGGTGTTAGGGAGAAGTTCAACATCCAATTTCAAAGATGGTATCTCACATTCAATCGGAAAAATTTCTTCGATACCATAGACTAGCTGGAAAGGTGTGAATACCGTGGTAGACTTAATGGATGTTTGATAGGCCCATAATGCTGAGAACAACATCGTGTGCCAGTTTGTCTTATGAATTCCTATCATCCGTCGAAGCATAGTAATGAGGACTTTGTTGATTATTCAACCTGGCCATTGGCCTGTGGATAATAAGGGGTTGATTTTTCATGGCGAAGACCCAACTTGTCAGTAAGTTTAGACATCATAAAATTTTGAAAATGACTACCATGATCTATAACGATGGCTTGAGGGAAACAAAACCTAGTAATGATATGATTGAATATGAACAATGTTGCAGTTTTCCCGATGTTATCAAATGCAGGCATTGCCTCGGCCCATTTAGTGAAATAATCCATAGCTACATTGATGTATCCATGCTCCCCAACCGACTGAGGGTTACATGTCATGAAGTCAATGCCCCATTTGGAAAATGGACCAACATAAACTATATAATGTAAGGGAGAAGGATGAGATCTTATCTTGTTATTATAAGTTTGGCAAGCATGGAATTTTTGGACAGCAGTAATGCAGTCCTTATACAAAGAAGGCTATAAATAACCCGCTCGTAATATCTTTTGGGAAGTGGCATACCTAGACATATGACCGCCACATGCCCTGGAGTGACAATCATTCAAAGCTTTCTTAGCTTGAACATCATAAGTGAGACATCGTCAAAATATAGAATCAATACCATGGGGGTAAAGGGTGTTATCACTCTGTAAATTTTGTCCGGCTGATAGAAAAACAACAGAGGTAACTGTTTCAACCTACTTTAGAGCTAGGCACTAGCCTACTCAAGTCAAAGAGGGCTCTCTCATGTCACTAGGTATTTCTTTGATAATCAATGGCTATTATTTGGTTTGTTTGGTGGTTTTATACAATTGATGGCGAATGAAAGGGGGTGACATTTGGGGCTATGGAGTCAAAAATGAATAAAGCAGTGGCAGGCCATTAGAACTATCTAGAGGAGAAAGGCTAAATGAGGCAATGAGTCTAAGTTTTTAAAACTCAAATATGCATGGTGAGAGAGGAAAAGGGAAACAAATAACTGCATCAAAGCATATTGAAATGAATTATGAATTAGTTAAGAAGAAAATTACATCATTTAAATTGCTAAGTCGAGAGCGTCATAAGATGAATTCCAGGCTCTTATCTCTCCAATTTAAAAGAGGAAAATGTAAATGGGATTTCAAATACATAAGAAATACACACTATGAGAGAAAAAAAAACTCATATCACAACCATTAGAATCTTTTCATAAACAGTTCAAAATGCCTCTGCATTGTATATTCGCTTTAGCCCCATGAATTTACAAAGTCTTCCTGCTACGAGGGCAGGCCCCTCTTCGGTCATTCCAACCCTTTATTTATCTTCGTAATAGTATATATAGGTAGATTACATCCGGGATTCAGAACGAATCATCTTCCCCAAAGTTCCAAAAATAGTTGTCGGTTACAAAAGAGTAACGTACAACAATCAAACTCTTGTTTTCTAGGGGACAGTATAAACAAAACTGACATATTTGAGGTTTTTTGCCTTGAAGACCATTTGCCAATTTACAAAATTCTCTAACACACACTAAATTTAGCCTGCAATATATTTCATCTTGGCAATTTATTCTTTTAACGTATCAAGCCATGCAGGTTGGTTTTCCCCAACGCTTTCGACCACCTTGGCTCTGATCCCTGTCTTTTTTCGCTTGTTCCACTTCCTCTTTACCGTTCTCTTGTAGCACCCATTTGTGTATCCATTGATGATTAAATATTTCATGATGGGATTTAATCTGACCTCTTTATCTGCTTCTGCCTTTGTTGCGAGACTTGTATGAAATTTCATTGCTAATATCTGTGCTACCAACCTCTATTTCTTCTTCATGGATGAATTCACCATATTAGTTGAAAATCTTGGTTCACTAGAGGCCTCTTGATAAACTTGATCCATTTTCCTAGTTTTGGAGAAAAAATCAGACTTGTCTCCCTTAATCATACAAAAATTAGGAAGATGATCCTGTTTGAAATTTCTTCGCTCAAAAATGAAGTGTTGATTGCTCAAAATAGAGCATTTTTATCTATGTTTTGAAGGATGATTGTCATTGAGTGCCTAATCACATATTACTGATGGAAGTACTTGTCCGAACAATGGACTATCACACTCGGTCGTTAGTTTCGAATGATGAGCCTTCAGATCCTCCTTCTGGCGGCGCTTACCTGAAGTTGCACGATGTAAAGTACTCGAAAAACCATACTGATGTGATTTGATAAGATATTAACTCTTCCCTTTTCACATGCGATATTTGGAAGAGAAATATATCAAATGATTTTCTAATACGTGGCATCGGGGTGAGCTTGGGTGGTTTCAATTCTACCCTCTTTTCTCCCGATATGCACTTGGTGGCACCGCGTGTCCGGTGAGGTGAAACCATGGTATTTTCCCTATCGCTCTCTCAAGTAATTAACCTCCATGTTATTTTCTCGCCTGATATGTCTCCTCACCGTTGATCTGGGCAGCTCAAGATCTATGGCCCGCCGGGTCCCATCACTTCTACATCTCCATCGAATTTAACTCTGTCCACCAGATATGACCCCACCCACTAATATAACACTCCTCTATACTAATTTAGCGTTCTACCAAATCTCAAGACTTGGATTCCAAGAAATTATTATAGTGATAACATAGGCTCCAACTGGGGATGTTACCCTCCCTGTGAGGTAGCAAAGAACTTGTAGACTAGGTTATGAATCCATGGGGATGCTCCTAAAACACGTGTGTGTACCATGATCCAACCTGTCACCATTGTCTGCTGAAAACCGAACTCTACACACTACTATCCATTGGCTACTGAATATACCGCTAGAAATATGACTGTATACACTACTGGAAATCCAAAAAATGCTTGAACAACAAAATTATTTGCACTTACCTACCCTAAAAAATACTAAAATGAATACTTAATCAAATGATGCTAAAGTGCCAATGCAGCCGATCAAGCAATTGGCTTCCTGATTTTTCTCCACTCACATATTTCTTAAGTAGGCAGAAAAATGTAAGGAACGGCAGTCGAAAGCAGAAGTTGAATACAAAATCTGAGCTTATGATTGAAACAAACTCCTCCTTCACTACAAACTGTAATAGGATAGCCATAGGATCTTGAAAATCATGAAAAGTCATTTCTTCTTGATGAGCAAAAATAGAAATACAAGGCACCTTCATAAGTGTTTGTTTCTCTTGCTCTATTTCTTCAATTCTAGGAACACTTTCAAATGGAATGCCAACAATTGGTTTGTCTAATATTCCATCCATATCAACAAAAACATTCATACATCCTTGAACATATTTAAATATGACAACCATACTATGTGCATTGGGGTTATCCTCTTTTTCATCAAAGGGTTCTGATTTGGTTTTTTTTAATCTTCTGGAAATTTGCTTGAGTATTGTCATTTTGGATTTCAAATGAATGAATGGAAATAAGTTTCTTCTCATAATCTTCTTGCAAATGTGAAAAGAGAACAACATGCAATATTTCACAATCTAGAGTCCCCATGGATGCATTCTCAAAACCATGATTTTCAAACGAATCAAATAAAACCATTGCCTCTTCATTATCTTTTTGTATTTCTGATTGAAAAATGGCATATGTTGTTTTGTTGCTTTCTTGAAACTCTATGTAATTTGTTTGTTCACGGCTTGAAGTTTCCATAGATGCAGTTTTAGAATCCCAATCCATGTTTAGGCCATTTATAAATTGGACCACCACATCATTCTCAGGGGAAGAAAGGCAACTTTGAAACACTTTGGCTTGCTAGAAATCTTGTTGCATACTTATATTAGTTTCATAGGAAGGAAAATAACCTTTAACAACAGTTTCTTGATCAACTTCATCTTCTTTTTCAGGATGATAGCTGAGCACGTGCTGCAAATTTGAACTAAAGTAACCTTCCATGTAATCAGTCACTTGATCATTAAATGTATGAGAAGGTTGTTGGTATTCTTCACAGATAACAATTTGCTCATGTAAAATAGTTCCATTGTGAATACAATCAGACTTTCCTTGTTCCTCTGTTATCTCATGATTTGTTTTCAACAATTCAAAAGAAGAACAACATAGAGGAAGATAGTTTTCATTTCTAAGTCCATTGCTTTCTGAATATTATACATCATGTCTGGAGGATTTCCGATTTGAAACATTATAAACATTTTGTTTTAGCAATTTGAAAGAAGAAAAACGTAATGGCAACGTTCTTTCACCTGATTCAAAACCTTCTTATTTTTCTTCACTATTGTCACATGCACAATTTTCAATTTCTTTAGATGGCTGAACACACTCATTTTCAGATTCTTCTTCGATCAATGGATGCAATTTTGAACTAACAAGACCTTCTACATAACAAGTGATAGTATCATCAACCATATGAGAAGATTGTTGCAATGTCTTGTCAATCTGTTCTGGTGAATTAGTTAGATTTGGCCTCAACACACATTCATCTGCTTCAATGATAATCTTAGAATTTTCTTTCAATAATTTAAATGAAGAAAAGAATATAGGTAAAGAATTTCCTTCAGTTGATTTAGTACTTTCTTCTTTGTAACTGTGATATGTAGGTTGTTTGCTATCATGGCACTGATGAAAAGGGACATTTTATGATAGAGAACATACAGATAGTTGTTCTGTGAAGTCGACATCACAATCACCATCATATTCATCATATATGGGAAAATCAACAACATCTGCAATGTCATCTAACAAAAAATAACTTAGAACATCGACCTACTCTTCAACAAACTGATTTGCAAACTCATTTTTTGACTGTCTACAAATGAATACATAAAACAATCAGCCATGTGCTTATCATGGAATGGATCATCACCTCCTTTTTCAACAACTGGAATATAATTTTTTGGAAAATCATTGGCATTAAAAACTTCGGGAGGGCATATGATATTATCAACTCTAGGCTTAAAATTCCAATCAATTGTTTCCTGTTCATATTCACTTTCATGTTCTTGAGCATCCGACCCCTCATTTTGAATCTGTTCACATGCTTGGATATTGTGTTGAATCTCCTGAGCATCATTAAACATTTGTTGTAAGGACTTAGGTCTTCTTTCCATCAGAAGGAAATACAAATCTGGATGAAGGGTTGTTGTATAATGGAGCATGGCTGCAGCTTCATTGAGTTGAATTTCTTTGAGAAAATTGTAATAGATGCTGGAAAACCTCTTGCTAAATATAGAAATAACTTCATCGCTCTTCCTTTTTAAGGAATAGAACTATGTAAGCTGTAGATCCAAATATTTATTCCTGCCCCAAAACTTAAAAAAAAACATTCTTCAATTCCTCCCATGAGCTAATTGTCTCTGTCTGCAAATGTTTAAACCAGTCTTTGGTGTCCCCTTTCAAGGATTGAGAGAAGGCCCTCATACAAACATCCTCATGGTAAATCTCAAACAAATCCATAAAATGCTCAAACCCTTGGATGTGTTTTTCAATTGATATGGCATCAAGTTCCCCATTAAACACAGGTAGGTACTCATAGTACTTTGGAGGAAAATCATGTAGGATGTGAGGTAAATTTAAGGGTCTGTATCTGTGCTAAGTTTTGGAGGGTGTTGGATCGAGTACAGGAGGTGAAATATCAGCCTTGGTTTCATGATTATCATATGGTTCAGGTGGGATATTTTCATTGAAGTCAGTAATAAAATGAGGAGATATTTGTATAATCTCAAGAGGAGGATATGTAATTTCAATATTATTGTGATCATTATTTGCATGCAGTAGGTGAACAAAATTTTGTCTAGCTTGCTCAAGAAAAGACCAGAGGCAACTTACAACAAACAATAAAATGCCTTGGAAAAAATCCAATTTTAAGTATTTGTTTTCTTCGATAATGCCTTTTCTAGAGGAGAAAGGCTAAATGAGGCAATGAGTCTGAGTTTTTAAAACTGAAATATGCATGGTGAAAGAGGAAAAGGGAAAAAAATAACTGCATCAGAGAATATTGAAATGAATTCTGAGTTAGTTAAGAAGAATATTACATCATTTAAATTACTAAGTCGAGAGCGTCATAAGATGAATTCCAGACTCTTAACTCTCCAATTTAAAAGAGGAAAATGTAAATGGGATTTCAAAGACATAATAAATACACACTATGAGAGAAAACATAACTCATATCACAACCATTAGAATCTTTTCATAAACAATTCAAAATACCTCTGCATTGTATATTCACTTTAGCCCCATGAATTTACAAAGTGTTCCTGCTACGAGGGCAGGCCCCTCTTTGGTCCATCCGACCCTTTATTTATCTTTGTAATAGTATATATAGGTAGATTACATCTGAGATTCAGAACGAATCATCTTCCCCAAAATTCCAAAAATAGCTGTCGGTTACTAAAGAGTAACGTACAACAACTGAACTCCTATTTTCTAGGGGATGTTATAAAAAAAACTGACATATTTGAGGTTTTTTTCCTTGAAGATCATTTGTCAATATTATTACAAAATTCTCTAACACACAATAAATTTAGCCTGCAATCTATTTCATCTTGACAATTTCTTCTTTTAATGTATAAGGCCATGCAGGTTGATTTTCCCCAACTCTTTCGACCATATCAGCTCGGATCCCTATATTTTGTCGCTTTCTCCGCTTCCTCTTTACCATTCTCTTGTAGCACCAATCTGCATATCCGTTGATGATTAAATCTTTCATGATGGGATTTAATCTAACCTCTTTATCTGCTTTTGGCTCTGTTGCAGGACTTGTATGAAATTTTGTTTCTAATATCTGTGCGACCAACCTCTCTTTCTTATTCACTGATGAATTCACCATATTAGTTGAAAATCTTGATTCACTGGAGGTCTCTTGATCATCTTTATCCATTTTCCCAGTTTTTCAGAAAAACTCAGAGTTCTCTCCCTTAATCATACAAAAATTAGGAAGTTGATCCTATTTGAAATTACTCCATTCAAAAATGAAGTGTTGATTGCTAAAAACAGAGTAATTTTATCTATGTTTTGAAGGACGATCATCATGGAGTGACTAATCATAGATTACTGACGGAAGTACTTGTCTGAACAATGACCTATCACACTCGATCGTTAGTTCTGAATGATGATCCTTCAGATCCTCCTTTTGGCGGTGCTTACCTGATGCTGCACGATGTAAAGTACTCAAACAATCATACTGATGTGATTTGATAAGTCATTAACTCTTCCCTTTTCACACGCGATATTCGGAAGTGACACATATCAAATTATTTTCTAATACGCGGCATCGGGGTGAGCTTGGGTGGTTTCAAGTCTACCCGCTTTTCCCCCGATATGCACTTGGTGGTGCCGCATGTCCACGAGGTGAAACCATGGTATTTTTCCCATCGCCCTCTCAAGTAATTAACCTCCGTGTTATTTTCTCACCCAAAATGTCTCCTGACCGTCGATCTGGGCGGCTCAAGATATATGGCCCCCCGGGTCCCATCACTCCTATGTCTCCTCTGAATTTAACCCTGCCCACCAGATATGACCCCACCCACTAATCTAACACTCCTCTATACTGATTTAGCATTTCGAAAAATCTCAAGACTTGGATTCCAAGAAATTATTAGAGTGATAAGAAAGGGTATCACCGTGGATGATGTATTGACAGGCTTGATACTATATATGACGATGATCTATATTAGATAGATGAGGCCGAAAATTTTGAGTTTGGAGATAGATGATGATATCTCCATACCATATTTCATTAGAACTGATCATAAAAAGGGATTCTTCAGGTAAGGAATCCTCTGCCACATTTTATTTCTCAATGGAGGGAGGGTCACATATCAATTCGGCGAAAACCAAAGATTTATTTGACTTGGCGCATTTGAATTCCAAGTCAA
This sequence comes from Picea engelmannii, assembly GCA_009831015.1. Classification (NCBI taxonomy): domain Eukaryota; kingdom Viridiplantae; phylum Streptophyta; class Pinopsida; order Pinales; family Pinaceae; genus Picea; species Picea engelmannii. The sequence continues at coordinate 147,621 of ML798166.1, forward strand.
ACTCCCGGAGAATCACTATCCATTTGGAGTACTTTCCCCCAATCAATTGTCGAGTAAGGATATTTTGTATGGGGTTGCAATCGAAAATAATGGTGGTTTTGCGTAATAAGATATAATGACGAAAACGTTGAACAACTTGAACAACTGCCAAGGCCAATTTCTCCACATGTAGGTATTTGGTTTCGGTAGTCATGAGACTCTGACTCAAATAGTATATCACATGTTCGTCATTCGGATCATCCTCTTGGACTAATACCATAGCAATGGTAGAGGCCGAAGAAGCTAAGTAGAGGAAGTAATCTTGGCTATAGTCAGGGGGAAACAGTAATGGTGTACGGGTTAAGGAAAGTTTCAAAGCTTCGAAGGCTTTGTTTGAAGTATCATCCCATACAAACTAGTAACATTTATTGAGTATTTGAGTGAATCATTTCATCAGTTCAACATAATTGGGGATGAATCGACGTAAAAAGTTTTCCTTTCCTTGCAAACTTTGGAGTTGGTGTAGCGTGGAAGGAGGATATAGATTAAGGATAGCCTCAAACTTCAATGGGTCTACTCAAATCTCATGCATCAACATGATAAAACTAAGAAGGCGACTGGATTCCACAAAAAAAACACATTTGTGTGGGTTCAAATGGATACGATAATAATGACAGCGTACGAAAATGGCCCTTAAATATGCCAGGTGATCTTGACAACACATGGAATGTGCTGAGAGATCATCAAGATAGGGTTTCACAATGTGATCAATATCATGGAAGGCGTAAGACATAGTACATTGAAAAGTCACACCAAAATACTTGAGACCAAAGGGTAATTTCCGGTAGGAAAATGTTCCCCAAGGGAAAATAAAAGCAGTCTTATGTTGATCCGCTGGTAAAATCTTAATTTGATTATAACCGGAGAAACTGTCCATCGAGGAGAAGATTTCATTCTTGGAACAGTCTTCAACGATATGGTTAATGAAAGGGGTTGGGTAATTTTCCTTAGGACAAGCCTTATTTATGTCCCTATAATCTACACAAACGCGGATGGTACCTTGTTTCTTATTTACTGGAACTAGATTGGATACCCAATCGACCAAAGCCACAGGATAGATAAATCCATCTTTAAGAATTTTTTCAACTTCAATATTGATAGCAGTGGCCTTACATGGATGGATTGGGCGAAGTCTCTACCGAGTGGGTTTAGCGTATGGGTATGTATTAATCTCATGCAAACCAATATCAGGATCAATACCTGGAATTTTTTCATAACTCCATGGAAAGACGTCACAAAATTCTTGGAAAAGGGATTTATACGTGAAAAACTCATCAGTAGAACATGAGGCACTGATATGAACATTCTCTACCACTCCAATTTCAATTGATATTTCGAGAGGAACGGTAGGTGAAATGATACTCAATTTCCCTTCATACAAAACATCGTGTGTTGACTCAGGAACAAAATAAATAACAACAATGGTCGACAAAGTCAAAATATGTTGGTAACTCTCTATGGTGTCATGTTCTATGAAGAGGATAGAACGATGATGTCCATCGTCCCATGGAGTATCTTCCATAGACATGATTGACATGATCATCTCATCAGTAGGAAATATCATGTGAAACGGATTAGGAGATGAATCATAGAGAGAAGGAGAGGGAGTTGTCGATTGAATAGCTTGGTAAGAAAATTCAACCAAACTTAAAGGAATTTTGTTGCCACAATGAAGACAATCACCAAGGTTAGGTACTATTCAGGGGTCATATGACTCAGGGGTTTCACGAACAGTGGTGTAGATCATATTAATCGAAGCGACAAAAGGAGAAGGAATATTGGGTAGTGGGATTGGAAATGTACCCATCAAAGTTGAATCTTTCAAAAGACCCACGTCGACATTCTCGTAACCTAGAGGTGTCTTCGAGACAAAAGGAACATTGCTAGTACAAGAATCAGAATTAAATAAGGCCAGTTGGTCAACATTAATGACCTTTCCTTGGTGTGGGAAAAATATCACACAGAAAAGGGTAGACACAACTGTGCACATGGAATCGATCCAGCTACGGCCAAGGAAAATATTATAATCGAGAGGTGCATAGAATACCTCAACTTCTACATTGATTGATTTACCTTCTAACATAATAGACAATGAAGGAAGAACAACGTAAGGTTTAAAACCTGTACCATTGAAGGCCTTAAGTGTATTTTGTTATTCGGTGAGGGCAGGAGAGCCAATAACTTTCCAACAAGTAACAGACATAACACAAGTCGAGTCTCCTTCATCAATGATGGTTCTATAGATATTCTTGTTTTCAACAACAACTTGGATCTGAAATGATAACTGAGGAGGAAGCCTTGGAATGTGATCTTCCAAGTCAAATATTATCAAATTTGTATCTATAGGGTCAATTCCACCAATGGCCTTTAACAGTTCCTTCCATTGAGCAGGACAAATTTGAAGGATTTCGAAAGATGACATCACAGAGGATGCTTGCGCAAGGTCTTCTACAATGTTGTAGTTCTGGGTAACACATGCATGAGGATTGAATGTAGACTTTCGAAAAATGCCCTTGGGAGGAGGGCAAAGACCTGTATCAAGACCCAATCTTTTGATATGAAGAGGACCATTTGGAGGTGAAGTTGGGGGAGGAGGTTGAACCAAAGAAGGTGGTATATCGTCAACTTTCTCCTTTGACGGAGAATAATCTTTGGCTCAAGTTACGACTCCAACTTCATTCTTTTTAGAGTCACTAGTACACATAAGGACATAAGATAAGGTAGAAGGAGAATATTGTTCATGAATGACCAGTTGGGTGTTATCCACAATTTTGGTCATTGTGATGATGCTATAATAATGTCATGATGATGAAATATCAATCTCTTCCATAAGAACATTTTTTTGAGAAAGGTTACACTTATCAGTTTCCAGAAATCATATTTTAAAAGATAGTTCGCAGGCTACATATATAGTCACCTGCGGGAATGCCTATTTCTCGCATGCTACTTTAAGCTGGAGTGCGAACTTCGTGCACTGTACTCAAGGCTAGGGTGCGAACGAGGTCTTAAGAAGGAAAATAGATAAGTTCTCGATCCTTCTAGAAGGGAATCTTCTAGAAGGATGAGTTGGCTCTCGAATGGTTGGCAAATACTGACTTTCCAGATATATTGGGATCATTCCCTATCCAAGTAACTAAATTATATTCTCCTATATATTGAAGAGATTGTTCATGGAAAAGGTTAAGCATAAG
>ML798166.1:229684-264428 GCA_009831015.1 Picea engelmannii
TTTCACTGTGTCGTGCAACAGTAGCCCTCCGATCTTGTTCAAATTCACCTGCACCGTTGGATTGATTCCATGGGATCTTGCATTCATTTCAACATTTCGACATTCGACAATTATGTGCTGAGTGTCTCGTAACTTCATTTCGCGATCTCCGAAGTTCCGATACAGAACTTTTCTGCACTAGCTCCTTCCCCAATATGGCTATGGTCATAACCAAGCACCTATGCAAAAAGCGCTTTTCGCGAATTCGCGTTTCGTGGATCTGGAGATGAGGCATCTCAACTTTCCAAGTCACGATCTCCGAAACCCTGAAATGGAGCTTATCTGGACTGACTCCTTCCCTTCTCGTGACCATGGGCTGTGACCACAGCCTTATGCATAAGGCACTTTCGCGATTTCGCATTTCGTGAGTCTGGAGATGAGACATTTCGAATCTCCAAGTTGTGATCCCCGATACCCCAAAATGGCGTGGGATCAATGGTCCTGATCATAGCTTTATTCAATAGCTGCGATTGAATCGCAATTTCGCATATCACAAAATCAGCATTCTTGTTGCATTGTTTACTTCCCACTCCATGTTGCGATCCTCGAAACTCTGACACAGACTGGAATCAACGGTACAGATCAAAGATTGATCTGATGGCTTAGATTACATCTCGATTTCGCATATCGCGATATCGGGATTCCTGATGTTAATAATCTTTGACATGTTCAACTCGTGATCCTCGAAACTCCGACATGGACTGGGATCAACGGTCCAGATTCAACTTCGATCTAACGGCTCAGATTAAGTCGTGATTTCTCATATCGCGATTACGCCCGCTTCTCCTTCTTATACTTTAAAAGGTATGTAGGTTCTCCTTGATCCAACGATGGTCAGGTCCTGCGCTTGGATCTAACGTCTGAGATCTGTCCTCCTGTTCAGTGCTCTTCTTGTCTATAGTCTAATCTGATGGCCCTCATTCTTTCGAGAATTTTGAATGAGATCCAACGATCAAAAATTCTTCTTGGGCCTTCGATCATTTTATCAATGTTGCGTTGCCTTCGATCATTCGATCTTCCTGGACTTATCTTCTATTTGCCTATTGATCATCGCTACTGTACTCAAGCCATAATCACTGGTGTACTTTCCATCAATGACAAGCATATGCTTCCTGTTAAACATTTTCCAACAAAATGTCCATATTGGAGCTTCATGTTCTCCTGACGAACTAGTCACCTATACGTCCCTTTTCAAATAATTTTGTGATATCTTTGCCTAGAGTTACGAAGAAATGCCAGGTATCGACCCTGATATTGTGATACATGAGATAAAGACATACCCTGACACTAAACCCGTCTGGCAATGCCTTCATCCAGTTCACCCATGTAAAGCGGCAGCTATAAAGCTCAAATTCAAGAAACTTCTGAAAGCCGGCTTTATTTATCTGGTGGCTCTCACAGACTGGGTTTCCAATCTTGTCCCGATTGACAATAAACAAAGTACGATTCGTGCATGCGTTGATTATAGGGATATCAACAAATCTTGTCCAAAAGACAACTTTCCTACCCCTTTCGTCGATCAGATTGTCGATGACTGCACCGGAAGTGAAATCTTCTCTCTCATGGATGGTTTCTCTGGGTATAATCAAATCAACATTGTTCCCGAGTATCAACATAAGACTGCTTTTATTTGTCCTTGGGGTACTTTTGCCTATCGAAAACTTCCTTTCGGTCTCAAGAACGCTGGCACCACTTTTCAACGTGCTATGTCTTATGATTTCCATGATATCAAACACATCGTTCAACCCTATTTGGATGATTTACCCGCTCATTCAATGTGCATAGTCGATCACCCAACCCACCTCCGAGCCATTTTCATTCACTGTTGGTTCTATTGTATATGTTTGAATCCTCATAAGTGCGTTTTCTGTGTGGAATCCGGTCGTCTTCTAGGTTTTATCGTTTTGCGTCAAGGGATCCGGGTGGATCCTTTAAAGGTTGAGGCAATTCTTAATTTCCCTCCTCCATCTACACTTCGCCAGTTACAAAGTTTGCAGGGGAAAGAAAAATTTCTTCGTCGTTTTATCCCAAATTATGTCGAAATAACTCATGGATTTACGCGGCTATTAAAAAAGGATTCAGAGTTCATCTGGGATACCATTGCCAACAATGCTTTTGAAGCTTTGAAGTTGTCCCTAACGCGAGCTCCTCTTCTCTTTCCCCCCGATTACAATCATGATTATTTCCTTTACCTTGTTGCCTCGGATTACACCATTGGCATGGTTCTCGTCCAAGAGGATGATGCTCACGACGAACATGTTATTTACTACTTGAGTCGAAGTCTCACGCCGACTGAAATCAAGTATCAACATGTCGAGAAACTAGCCTTAGCTGCCGTCCAAGCCGTCCAACGCTTCTGGCACTATATCCTCTCACGCAAGACTATAGTGATTTCTCATTGCAACCCTATGCAACACATTCTGACACGTCAATTTCTAGGGGGAAAATACTCCAAATGGATTTTGATACTCCAGAAGTTTGACTTGGAATTCGAACGCGCCAAATCCAAGAAGTCCTTAGTTTTTGCTGAGATGATATGCGACTTTCCCCATTCTGCAACGGAAAATGTAGCAGTTGATTCATTACCCGATGAATCTCTTTTCCTTATTAGCACTGATGATCTTTGGTATGGGAATATCATTATATATCTCCAAATCCAGACTTTCCGGCCAACTTTGTCCAGTACTGATCGACGTCGCATATGCTATCAAGCTCGTCAATACATTATCCTTGGGGATACTCTTTATTGTCAGGGGATTGACTCTGTTTTTCGACATTGTCTAACGTTCGACGAAGCCAAGAAAGATCCGAATGACTTCCATTCTGGAGCATGTGGCGGTCATATGTCTGGGTATGCTACTGCCCAGAAGATCTTACGAGAAGGGTATTTTTGGCCTTCTTTATTTAACAACTACATCACCGCTATTCAAAAATGCCATGCTTTCCAGACCTATCATAATAATATTTGGTCACATCCTGCTCCTCTTCACCCTGTGGTCTCAGTGGGTCCCTTTGCGAAATGGGGCATTGATTTCATGACATGTCACCCTCACTCGGGCGGGGGGCATGGTTACATTATTGTATCCATTGATTACTTTACGAAATGGGCCGAGGCGATGCCGACATTTGACAACACTGGAAAGACCGAAACATTATTCCTTTTTAATCACATCGTGGCTCATTTTGGTGTTCCCCAAGCTATCGTCACTGATCACGGTAGCCACTTTAGGAATTTTATGATGTCCGAACTTACTGAAAAGTTGGGTCTTTGCCATGATAACTCAACGCCCTATTATCTACAAGCTAATGGACAAGTCGAAGAGATTAACAAAGTTCTCATAACTATGCTCCGATGAATGATAGGGATTCATAAAACAAGTTGGCACACAATGTTGTTTTTGGAATTGTGGGCGTACCGGACATACATCAAGTCCGCTACTGGGTTTACACCTTTTTGGTTAGTCTATGGTGTGGAAGCCATTCTCTCGATTGAATGCGAGATACCCTCTTTAAAAATAGTTGTTGAACTCCTACCAAACACTTATGCTGAGGAAGAACATCTATTGTATCTTATGCGATTAGATGAAACTCGACGCGATGCCACCCTAGTCATAGAAGCTCAGAAAAAGTGTGTCAAGGCCCAATACAACAAACATGTCAAGCCTCGCGTTTTATCTGAAGGTGATCTTGTTCTTCTCTATGAACAAGATCAAGATATGTTAGGAGCTGGGAAATTCGAAGCCATGTGGCGAGGTCCTTATATCGTTCGACGAGTTTTGGAAAAAGGAGCTTATGAGTTAGTAGATTACGATGGTATCCCTTTGAGCGAACCCAGGAATGGGTTGTACTTGAAGAAGTACTATGCATAAAATCATTTGTGCACAAGTACTTGTATTTTTATTGTATCATACTTTTTGTGTGTTACTATAACTTGCTTTTGTCGTTATCTGGTCTCTGCCCTTATGTGATGTTGTGTTTGATTTCCAGATGTCGGAGTCTTCGCTACCCTATATTGGCTTCGCTGATGGCGCTAGTCGTAGTACTCAGAACCTTGCTTCTGCTGCATGGGCAATTTACGCCCCTACAAACGAACTTGTCTCCTTACGAGGTGTGTGCCTCGGCTGTGCGACCAACAACATTGCAGGGTATAGCGCCATTATTGAATTATTGGTTGATGCTATCTCGCTCGGAATTCATCATTTGGTTGTGCGACTTGATTCATAGCTTGTAGTACTACAGTTAAGTAATGTCTACACTATTCAAAGTCCTACTTTGTTACGGGTGTATTTGCGAATTCGCCTCTTGGAGCATTATTTTGATTACATTGAATATCAACATATTCCTAGATGTCTAAATACATTAACAGATGCATTGGCTAACTATGTATTAGATAGAAATTTGAATCATTTATAAATCAATCACATCAATTTTCACACAACACATGATAAACCGGTAGAAGCCGTCTGTATATATAATGATCAAAATATTTTTTTACAAAAAGTTTGTCCGAAGACCAAAATGTCAAAATCTGAAGATCATAGCTTCTACAAAGTGACGTCATGGATGACGTTCACGGTAACACACGACTGCCCGAGCAACCCTACGGAGCAGTCGACTCATGGATCCTGATATTCCTACAGTATGATGCTGATCGCGTCGTGGAACCTCTTCAAGAGGAATATCTGGAATATTTGCGGTCAGGCCCTCTAGATTTTGTTCCACTACTTGATAATCCTCGGCATATTGTGGCGCTACCACTACCTCTCCTCGCAGCTAAATGGGAGAAGTACAAGGAGGTCTGTAAGGTCCAACATCCGTGACATCAACAACGATTTTGTATTTAGTCTTTGGACGAATATATAAAACAAAAACATTTGAATATGATAAAAATTCACAAAAACATTTAAAAAGGAAAAAATGTGTGTACTTCTTACCAAGTTCACCCCACTGAGCATCCTTTGGCAGTACTAAATCCGTATCTCCTTGGAAATCCAACCCGGCATAAGCATAGTCGTCAACCATCAACATCTGTGGTTGAAGCCAGTCAAAGAAAGTATCATCATACTTCATGATCGGTCCAGCTACATGCCGGGCCATAAGCTGACACCATCTTAACATCCTTGGATCCCTGGGAGCCGGTAAATTCCACTCAACCTGCACCCTCAGTAATGGAACCCTCTCAAGGAATAAGGACACTAGCAAAGATCCGTACCCAAATTGCTTCAGGTTGCCTCGTCTACATTTGGTCAACTGTCTTTTTACGCTACGAAGCATTGCATCTGCCCAGCTGAAAACCCGAGGTTCAGTACACTCGATGGCATACTGGAAGTAACTCTGTAGCACCATGTGAGGAGTAGAACTCCCAACCATCCGAGCTATGGTGAATAGGATATTACGGAGGGTCAAATCTCGTACCCCCCAAATAGCTACTTTTCCTTTCTTTCTCTTTGCCTCGGGAACACAGTGTAAACGACAGTACTCACTCATGGGCAGCCCACCACCTCTGCTACCAGTCAGGCTCACATAGTACCCCCGCCGTGAAAATCTAGTCAAAAAGTAAATGTCCTCAATATCTAAGGATAGTGTGTGGACCCCCACATGAAATACCTGTTGATCAGGGTCCCACATACGCACCAGGTACTCTAACAACCTGACTTGGGCCCTCATGCCCGAGATACGAAAGTACTTCAGGAGACCACAGTTTCTCAAAGCAGCAATAGTAGGTGGATGATTTCCGACAATTGCATTGTCTTCTTCGTGCTTCCTTTCGCGCCATTCAAGAACCATTTTGATGGCCAATTATCTGCATAAGGAACACAAAAGGAAGACTAGCAACTTTTTTCATGATTTGGTTCTCTTTCATTGGGTAAATTTAAAAAACAATTTTGAGCTTTGCGGTTCTCGCAGGTGCCCTTTGTGCACAGTGCGAGAACCTCGCAGGCTGCTATGGGCTCACCTGCGAGAATGCCCCATTCTCGTAGGTCCCGTGTAGCCCACCTGTGAGAATGGTAGTGCGCAAGTAGGGTTCACTAAATCAATTCAAAAATGGATTTTTAACCCATGGAAATGAAAAATTAAACCATGAAAGAGTAAAAGACAAAGATCCTACCTTACTGTCGCTGACGGCTCGCTGAATGGACTCTCGTAACTCCCGCAATCTGACGCCGAACTTTGAGGGTAAAAGAGGGGTTTTTCGAGCTCAAATAGTGGAAAGGTAAAAATGATATGGTAAAAAGAGTTTTTACTCCTTTTTATTTACTTTTACTATGTCATTTGGTTTTTTATGATTATTTATCTATTAAACCCTAATCCCTAATTTCCTTTTGAGTGTAAATTTTGCAGGCATAATGACTTCATGTTAAACAGGGATACGTACATATTTTTTCTTTATTATTGTGTGTTTTGATTGTTTTTTATGGTTTTTGTATAAAACCTCGAGCGTGGTATTTGTCCATTCTTGCGCTCGCAAATACATGAGAACGTGATCAAGTATACTTTTATCACTTTTTCAGGCTCAACAAGGTTATACGAAAAAGGAACCCCCCTGGAGTCCTCTTTAATCTCTTTTCAGACTCTCTAAACATGAAAAGATAGCCGAGCAACCTTGCTATTTTGACGCTTGATAAAGTATCTGAAGTAAGCGTCTAGTGAGCGATAATTTATCTCTTTTTCGGTCTCATCCAAACTATTTTACGAAAAAGGAACTGAGAGAGTTCTCTTTTAAGTGTTTTTCCAGACTCTATAATCATGAAAAACCTTCGAGTTTTCTATCTTTAGACTCGTTAAACAAGCATCGACAGACCCGTAATGGGACCGAACCACTCCTTCTTAGGGTTCATTAAAAATACTCCAAAGGAATTATCCGAAGGATAAGCTTATATCAACAAGAATATGTTATCCTCCTCAAGCTTGCGTAAAAATAAAGAGGTACTTGCCAAAAATGGTGGGGGAAAATTTGGGAAAGGGATATGTTTTCATCTTCATATTGATTGGCAGTAAGTGTCGCTATTGAACATGACACCCCCTATTCATCATTTGAAGCCGGTTTGGCAAATCCATTTGTCTCTCATTCGATTTTCTACAAGGTCATTTCCTGTGTCGTCTTTGAGTCAATGCTGCCAAATCATTGGTCGTGTCATTCATATGTTCAAGAGAAGTCCATATGAAACCTATACTGAGTCGGCCATCTGCAGTTATCCATTCTCTCCATGTCGGCCTTCCCTGTGTCCAGTTCAATTTACATGATACTCTGTTTCACCTTCAAAATCTATTACTCATTTTGTGTCATTGATGGGGGATACGTTAAGGCCCTCTTGTGACGAGTTTTGTTCCATCGACTTCAGATCATTATCTGGAATCAAGACTTAGAAATTATTTGGTACCTTGGAACTTACATGCCTCAATGGCAGGTTTCCTCGCTTTCAACAGTGGGTTTACATCATTGAACCCTGATTGAAAGATTCCGTCGAATGTTCGACTTCAACTCATTAATTCACACTCGATGGATTGTACTAGAGTACCTTGGGAGTCATTGACATCAATGGTGATTTCCCTCGCACTTGTTAACAGTTTCATCAATGACCGGTAATCAAGTGGTTTCTGCCATGTTCGACTTCGACACATGTAATCACATGGTTAGATTCATACATTGGGTGACAAGATTGAAGACCCTGGGTATCATCTCTTTTGTCCAGGTTGCGATGGAGTATGTATAATCTGCGACACATAGATCCACTGTGTATGTCTCATGGCTATGTCGTCTCAATTTGAAATTTCTCGCATAGATCCACAGTGTATTCCTGGTGGCTATGCAATATTTTGACGGCATGGATCCACAGTGTATGATTGGTGTCCATGACCTATGTCTACAATGTCATCCATCTATGATCTGAGTATGGGAATGCCTACCTCAGAATTGGTATATATGATATTCTACAGATGCTTGGTTGTTCGCAGGTTTCCGATTAGGTGTGCTCCTAGTTTCTGATACACACATGCAGCTTACAAAGTCTTTCGGCTATCACTGGTTCCAAACTCATACTTTGGGGGGCATTCTGTTACCCATGATTTTGGTCGTCATGATGATGTATTGATGATGGTGTACTCAGACTCTTCATAAGAACTTTCTCCTGATAAAAGTTACTTTCATCTCTTCCCAGAAAACTCATTTTTGAAGAAGGTTCACAGGATGCTAATACATTTGGGTGCGAGAATGACCCATTCTCGCAGGCTGCTTTAAGCCAGGGTGCAAACTTCTCACACTGTGTTGAATAGCTATGGTGTGAACTCTTCCTAAAGCATGGAAAAATATGAATTCTCGATGCTTCTAGAAGAATGGGTTGGCATTCAAATGGTTATCTTTGTAATGGATTCCCTGATATTTTGGGATCATTCTTATCCAAGTAACTATCTCATTCTCTCCTATATATTGAGGGAATTCTCATGGAAAAGGTTAAGCAAGATTCATTGGAGAATTGGTGAAAGAATTGTGTGAAGTACTTAGATTGAACAACAGCTTGGAGACTCTAGCAAGTCTATCAAGAGGATTTGATATTCTTCATGCAAGGATTGAGCAAGTGTGTGTGTGTTGGAGCCAAGAGCCATCGAAAGGAAGATTTCAACATCAAGGCTATCAGGTTGTAATCTTTACTTTCAATTAATATGATACAGTGACATGTCCCTTTCCCATAAAGCTATTCTCACTTTATTGTGTAATTCCTTGATCATACACATAAGTTGACTGTTGAATATATTGTGCTATCTTCACTTTGGTTGGTTTGTGTTGTCTTGGTATTGACCTCACGAGAGCACCAGAGCGAAGCGAGAGCAACAGAGACCCTAAGAAGCGATATAAAGGTATGTTACTTGTTCCTTCCTACTAGTTAATTCAATGGTCAAAACTTAGGGAAAGAGTCATGTCCTRTCCTGTTTTGTTCTAGATCCAGGTGGATCTAGGGAGATCTGTTAGTGTCTGCACCTACCGATTAGTCTGATAACAATAGTCTTGTGAGAAATCATATCAAGAAGGGGGCACTGGAAATTCACTAGTTTCTTGTGTACATTGTCAGCTATGAACCCTTCAAAACTGATATAGACTGATTGACTAGAATCTGAATGAAAAAAGGTTAACAAAAAACCTAACATGACCTCAACAACAAACTTGTCATTATCTAACCTAAAATCTAACTGAGTATGGAACAAGCCCACTGAAATTCAATAACCATGACGCTTACATCCATACGTAAGGACAAACTCTCAGAATAATGTTCGGGTTTAAAAATTGTCTGCAAAAATAGGGTTTTAACCTCGGGGGGACATTCTTTGTAAACCACAATTAACTTTTATTCCTCGAAAGGTTCATACATTGTGGAAGGGGACTCTGGTATGTTGAGGGTGCATCGAACAGATGAGCCATCTATTCTACACAGGACCTCTGACCCTAACTTATTTAAAATGATCTTCTCTCCCTGTGAGTATTGTTCTACACACTAGATTATGAATTCTGGGAATGGGAACATGACTTCAATGGCATAAGGGACTATGGAGGCTTGGACCGCTTAGAAAAAGGGTAATTGTATCACTACATGATCTGACAAATTGGCTCTAGACACAGAGATGGGTGAGAAGGTTATTATGGTGTTGAACACATCAGAGTCCCTCTCAACTAAGGCTTCTTTGTTTGGTGGGGGATCTTGCTCTGTTACAGGAAAAATGACAGGATACATGGTGATGATGAAAAATACCTACGAATGAGTATAATACGTGTGAATTTTGTGCAATGTTGATCTTAGTTCGACTGGAGTGGTCGTGCCACTTTTAACGTTCCAACGATTTGAAAAAATCATAAAATAATGACTCAGGGCCTTCCTTTATATATGATTTCTGATATCAGGGCCAAGGAAAATAGTTTTGGAGTAGACCTCTTTTTTCCCCGATATGCATCTGGTGGCACCACATGGTCATGAGCTAAAACCATATTATTTTTATCGGCCCGCTCTCAACTGATTAAACTCCGTGTTATTTCTCCACCCAATATGGTTTTTGACCGTCGATTTGGGATGTCTGAGATCTGTGGCTCGTCAGGTCCCATCAACCTCGTCCGTCCACTAGATTTATCCATATTCTGCTAGATGTGGCCCCAAAATTCATTTTATCATGTCTCTAGACTGGTTTAGCCCCTCGCTAAGTCCTGAAACTTGGTTCCCATAAAAAATTGTTATGGTGGTAAGATGGGCTCCAATTGGGGATGCTACCCTCCCTGCGAGGTAGAAAAGAATGATAGACTGATTGCCTACCCATTGGGCTATGGTTTTATTCTTGCGATATGAATCTACCCATATTTATTCAAAAAACTCAAAATCGACCCATCATAGCTCAGGACCTTCACCTCGGGCTTCAACTATGCTGCTTTTATTCCAATTTCTTCATGCAAAAGGAAAAACGAAAATGGTTATGTATAATGTATGGAGGGGGTGATGATGGTTTAACTAATATAATGTCTGAGGAACCTTCCATTCAAAATCCCTCCTCCAACAATGTCTCCATTACTCTCTTGTAGCAGGTAAGTGTTGTTTCCATGATATGCTGCAATCTTGAATGGTCCCAGCCATAGATGGTCAAACTTCCTGTGCTTTCCCTTATCTTCATTTATGGCATCCCATATTAATACCCAGTCTCCCAGTTTGAAATCATCCTCCTTGGTATTCCTATCAAAATCCTTTTTGATCTTGTCTTGGAATAGCTGAGCATTGTTGAAATCCCTTTCCCTGGTTTGCTGGACACTAATTAGTTCATCCTTCCTCCTTCGAGTGGCATATGTTTCTACATCCTTTTCCTATAACAACCTCATCACTGGAAATCCCAATGCAGTAGAAAAAATATCCTATGTGCCATAAACAATATGAAAAGGTGATGTGGCGATAGATCTCTTTGGGGTGATTATGTCGGCCCATAGTGCATGGATGAGTTTTTTGTGCAAAGCCTTCTTGTTATCTTGCAATAGTTTCTTGATAATTCTGACTAAGATTTTATTTGAAGACTCAGCCAACCCATTTCCTTGAGGGTAATAAGATGTGGAATGGCCAAGGGTGATATTGTAATCACTACAAAAATTTTCTATTTTCTTGGACTTGAAATCTGTTGCATTATCCGTTATGATCTTGATTGGGCACCCAAATCTGGACAAAATATGGTCTTCTAAAAACTAGATGATGACAACATATGTTTCCTACCTGGTGGGAATTGCCTCAATCCACTTAGTGAAGTAATCTATTGTTGTTAGAATCCACTTGTGTTGAGCAGAGGATTGTGGATGTATTTCCCCTATAAAATCAAGGCCCCACTGTCTGAAAGGTGTCTCAACAGAGATGGGGTTCAAAGGAATAGGATGCAATTTTCTTTTCCCATCAAACATTTGACATTCATGACATCTTGAAACCTCTTTATAGACATCACAAAAAATTCTAGGCCAATAGAATCCAGCCCTCAAAATCTTTTGCACCGTGGTTTTCCAATAATGATTCCCTCCACAGTCACCCTTATGAAATTCTTTGATGGTCTTCTCAGCTTCTTCTTCCAACAAACAACTCAACAGAATTCTCGCTGGATCTTTCCAATATATATATTGATTTACTATACAAAACTTTGTTGCTTTCAGCTTCAAGAATCTGGCCTTTGTTTTACTCAATTAAGGAGGAGCATGAATATTTCTCAATACATAAACGATGTCTGCATACCATGGGGAGTCAAGAAACTTTTGGGATATCTGAGGAGTTCTCTCTTCTTCTACTCTTGTTGACAAGTCAGCCATGAAATTTATTCCTAAGAGTTCACAATTGGTTTGTGCCATCATCTTCGCTAGCCCCTGTCCCTTGATCAACTTGGTGGGTTTGATCTCAAGGCCATATTCTAACTACACTAATATCCATTTACCCCTCTCTCCTTCAGGATTAGGTTGGGTCAATATGTCTTTCACAGAGATACTGGGCACATAAGCAGTAGTATGGGAATGTAATATATAAACTCTGAATTCTTTTAAGGCCTTGACTAGTGCATATTCTTGCTTCTCCATGATATCATATTTCAAAGGAGCATCCCTCAATGTCTTGTTGTAATATGCTATGGGCTTCTCAAAATTATGCTCATCTTTTTGTAGTAAAACACCAGCAATTGTGTGCTCTGAGGAAAAAGAGAACAATATGAAGTCCTTTTCAAAATTAGGGTTGGCCAGTACTAGAGACTTGGTCAATGCCACTTTGATGTCTTCAAAGGATTTTTTAGCAATAGGGGTCCACTTTATTTCATTTCCTTTATTGAGCATGTTCGTAATATACTTTATGATTTCAGCCAAGTTGGGGATAAACCTTCTCAGAAAATTTACTTTTCCCAGGAAAGATTGTACTTCTTTTTTTCTTCTAGGTATGCCAAGTTTTAGGATTCCCTCTACTCTGTTGGGATCTACCTTTATTCCCTCCTTTGAAATTATGTGGCCCAACAATTTTCCCTCTTCCATAGAGAAATTTGATTTCTTAGGGTTTAATGGGATTCTTAACGTTCTGCACTTCTGAAATTCCCTTCTTAGAAGCTTGAGGTGTTCTTCATCCAAACCAAAATACACAATGATATCATCTAGGTAGATAACAATGAATTTGTCTTTTTCATAAGAAAAATCTATGTCCATAGTTCTTTGAAATGTCACCCCTGCATTCATGATCCCAAAAGGCATCTTGGCATACATGAATGTTCCCCATGGAGTTGTGAACATTGTCTTTTCCTGATCATCGGGTGCACCATAACCTGATTGTATCCAGAGAAGCCAACCAACTTTGACATTTTCTGAGAAACTACCACTTTATGTAAGATGTGATCCATCTTAGGCAGTGGGTAGTTGTCTTTTAGAGATACTATGTTTAGATTTCTGAAATCCACACACAACCTGATTTATCCACTCTTTTTTCTGACTAGCACCAGATTTTCTACCCATTTAGAAAACCTTGGGGATATTATGATTTTGGATTCAAATAGCTTCTTTACCTCTTTCTCAATCAAGGGCAACAACAAAGCTTTTATCCTTCTTAATTTCTATTTGAAAGGTTTGTGATCTTCTTTGATTGGGATCACATGTTGAATTATGCTAGTGTCATAAACTTTCAGATCATCATGGCTCCAGGAAAAAACATCAGGGAACTCTTTCATTAATTTGATATATTTATCCTTGACTTCAGGGTTGAGTGTTCAAGATAGTTTGATGATCTTGGGATCCTCTTTATTATTGATATTACAATCTTCTATATCCCCTTCATTTACTGTGATTTTTGGACTTCTGGCCACATCATTATTATCAAAGAGTTTCTCCAATGGGACCAGACCCTTGGGAATAATTTTTATTTTTAGCTGAACTATGTTTCTTCCTGCAATCTGATTGTCAAAGTACCCATCCTTTGTGAAGGTAGTTGCATATACCTCTTCATCACATTATTCTTCATCAATGTTCAAATTCTCAAATTCATTCTCCATCTTGAGGAAGCTTTCTATTTGTTTGTCATCTTCAAAAACCTGCCAATATTTGATATTATCTGGTATTGTTAGCCTGCATTTGACCTCAACCTCATATTTTCTCTCAGGGAAGATTGGAAATTTGAAGATCGCTGTAGAAGTAGCCAAAGCATCAACAATCTGATTTTGTTCTCTTGGAACTCTTGAGATATTATACTCTGAAAATTTCTCAAGGAGATCTAGCACTAGGTTCCTATATTCCCTCGGTATGGGATGTTTTGCTTGGTATATGCCTTTGATTTGATTGATAATTATCTTAGACTCTCCATGTACATCTTTTCTTTTGGCACCCAATTCTTTCAAAACCTTCAACCCCAATATTACTCCTTCATATTCGACCATGTTATTTGTGCACTCAAAAACAAGTTTGTGAGAACATAATTTCGAATCTCCTTTGGGGTGATTGATCCATACGCCAGCCCCTTCTCCCTCTCTACAGGAAGCTCCGTCAAAACTCATACTCCATATCTAATCTTCTTTGTTATCATGTTTTTCTGAAAACTTCTCAATATGTTGATTAGATTTATCTTTGTCAGCCATATCAATTTATGGCTCTTTCTCTTCAAAACACAAGTCATTGAAGAAAATGGAATATCCCAGCTCAGTTTCCACAGAGTATATGGGATAATTACTTGGTTGTGACTTATTGTTGACCATGTATTTGAGAAAAACCTCTTTGTACAATATTTTGTCCTGACCAAAGACAGGGATGGTGGCATATGACATGTCCATCTAGAGAGTTCCTTTTAATTTTGCAGCCCATGACCTGAATAATAGCATGCCAAACTTGGGAGGAATATTAGCAACTACTACATCCATAACCATGTTCTTTTCTTGGATTTGTGCTAAAGATACCACCAGATATTTGATAAGACCTAGGCACTTCATCTTCCTAGAATCAAAAGAGAACAGGTCTTTGTAAGGCCTTTTGATGTCAAGGCCCAGTTGGTCCATGACCACCTTGGGCATTAGGTTATGAGATTCTCCTAAATCAAACATGGAATTGTGCAAACTCATATCATGGATTTTCAGGTTGACATAGAAAGGGGGGAATTCTTCATTATCATAATTTTCCTCTACCCGTGGTCCAAATAAGATGGCAGGGTGATCATCTTGTATGTTTAGGGTATTAAAAGTTTGTTCCATATTAAGAATCTTGATGATTTGATTTCTATATTCATTGTTCTTGATCAATTCATTGAATGGTACAAAAATTTTAATCTTGGCCATCTCACTTTCAAAATTCAAGGAGGATGATATTTTCTCTACCTCTTTGGTGATTGTTTCTTTTCTCACCTCTAGTATTTTCTTCTGGGGCTCTTCTTTTTGCTTTCCTTTTTCCGCAGTATTCTTTGCAGCAGAATCCTTTGCAGCAGAATATTTTGTAGCAGAATCATTTTTTATATGAATTTAAGAGGGTATGTTACTCTGGGCTTCTTTGGTGAGATTTCATTTGGGAGGGTTCGAAGGTATTTTCTGATTTTGAAGATTATATTGTCTTTGGAATTTCATGATTACATTTTAAAATCTTGTTTGGTAATCTTCCCTTTCTACTGATAACCTTTCCTCCTCATCTTGCATGAAGATCTCACTTGCATCCATGAACTGGTCATGTTCTTCTTTAGTAAAAAATACCTATGTTTCTTTATAATCACAATAGTTCATGGTGTCATCAAAATATCCATCATAATTCTTATTTAGGTAATTATTTTGAAAAGGAGGCCTTATTTGTTGGTCCCCCTGATTCCCTTGATTTCCTTGATTCCCCCGATTCCCTTGATTTCCTTGATTCCCCTGATTTCCTTGATTTCCTTGATTCCCTTGATTTCCTTGATTCCCCTGATTACCCAGATTTCTTTGTTTGATTTGTGGGATTGCTGGTCTCCTCTGATTTCTGGGTAGACCATCATCCTGTTCTCTAGGGTTAGGCCGATTATCTAAGGCCATACTCTCCATCATTCTCTCCATGGTTCTCATCATCGTTTTGAAAATTTATTCTGATGTTTTTTAGGTTGAGGGTTGTACCTTATCTTGAGATTTGTTCATGTCCCTATCAGATTTAGATTTTATCTTACCTGAAGCCATTAAATTTACATCAACTTCTATGTCATTAGTCATCATATCATCTAATGAGGCAAACCTTCGTTCTCTCAATAACAAATCAAAATCGCTTTCAAAGGAATCAACATATTCGAGTTGAGCTCCTTTAGGGGGGGCGGTCACCTCAGTAGGAATCAAATTATAGAACTTTAGAAATCTGGCTAAAAACTCTTACACTGTATTGTCAGGTTCTCTTCTCATGTTGTTATACTGAGTTAACAACTGAAGGGGATTTTTCTTGTCTCCCCATTTTGCAAGAAAGTTGTTTTCAAAGGCCTTAAAATCTACAATACTAGCTGTTGGAAGGGCTCTGAACCACTTCCTCACTTCCCCTGCAAGACTTTGTGTGAACTGTCTGATTTTTACAACTTCAAAATCTACTTCTTCCAAGTCTAAAAATTCATTGAACTAGTCTAGATGTTTCTAGGTTGTCACACTACCTTCAACATCATACAGTTTGACCGTTAAATTATACTCTCGAGGTAAATCATGTAGTTGAGAAGGCAATATAAGAGGATAAAATCTAGCTAACATGGTTGTTGTGAGGGGTCAAAGTGGTTATTGGTTCTGATCGTGAATCACTACAATATTCACAGATGCAGTCAAAATCAAATCTTGGAATCTCCTTTCGTCAAAGATGACCTCGTTCAAACAAGATTCAGATTTAGTTTTGAACTGAGTTTGTTCAAATTTCACATCAAAATCTAGGTCTTCAATGCTTTTCACTGCGTCAGTGGGTAAGGACATATATCATTCTAAATGAAACACTGGGGTTACTTGCTTTTATTTTCTTTTATGTATAAGCTTTCCAGGATTAGACATAGGGACTGCATCTTCTGGGCCTGGGTTTCTCCTGGTGTGAATTCTCTTGGAGCCAGGATTTCTATCTCACATTGCTTGGCACAACTGGTCTCTTGGTAATGGAGTCACCAGGGAAAAATTAATCTCATCCAATAAGGTAATTGATCCACTGTCACCCTCAGGGATCAAAACTAGAGCTTAATTCATTTTTTTCCCAGGGAATATTTTTCAATTTCATCCCCGACAATGGTGCCAGAATGTTAGTACTCTATAAATTTTGTCCAGTTGATAGACAAATGACAGAGGTAACTATTTAAAACAACTTTAGAGTTGGGTACTATCCTTCTCAGCTCAGAGAGGTCTCTCTTGTGTCACTTGATATTTGTTTGGCAATCAATGACTAGAATCAATTTGTTTTGGGGGTGTTTATAAATTTGTTGGCTAGGAAGAGGAGGGACACTTAGGGATATGGAGTCAAAATTATGAAAGTGAATGAAAAAAATGTCTGGCCAGTAGAAGTCTTCAGAGAATAAAGGCTAAATGAGGCAAATCATCTGAGTTATAAATTGTATTTAAGTAGGGCGTAAGAGGAAGGAGAAAACAAATAACTGCATCAGAGCATTACTGAAATGAATTCTGAATTAGTTAAGAAGAAATATACACAGTTTAAATTTCTTAAGCCAGGAGCATCATAAGATGAATTTTGATCTTTTAACTATCCAATTTAAACAGAAGAAAGTGTAAATGGAATAAAAGAACACAGGAAATACATACAATGAGAGGAGACAAAACTCATATCACCACCATTAAAATCTTTTCATAGAGACTTCAAAAGATTCTTCATATGTATTCAATTAAGATCCAGAAAATTACAATTGAGTTCATAAACAACTAAAAGGTGCCCTTGCACTTCTGCCAACATTAGTTCATTCGAAAATTCTAGTATTTATACAATTCGAACCTCTTTCAACTAGAAACCCATTACAATAGTTGAACTGAAACATCCCATCTTCTAAAACTGACTTGATTAAACAAAACGTTTCATAAACTAACGACTGGATTCTCTGAATGCTCGGTTTTTGTCTTCTCCATCTATCATGTTTTGGTATTCTATCAAACTCGCCGATCTAGTGACACTTGGAAGCAATTTGCTGGTGTTGGAAAACTAAAAGCGGGGGGTGGGGGTGAATCAGTTTTTGTTGTGCTTAAACAATTTTATTCCTATTAAATTATTATTAACCTTCTCCAAGTGATCATCAAGATTATGCAATATATGAACAACAAAAATAACAAACATAAATCACACATATGATATACACAGAGACATATTTCACGAGGAAACCCATAAAGATAGAAAACCTCTTCTTCTTCAAAGGATAGGCAGTCTTTTAAGTTATGTACATCATATTTATTTGAGTACCAACTCAAAACGAGGCTACAACCTCTTCTTTAACGAGTTGAAACTTGTTGAGAGAACCAACTCTCTAGTTTCTCTAGAACCCACTAGAAGGAAGCACCAACTCCCTGAGCGTTCCAGCACCAACTGGATGTAAGCGCCAACTTCCAGTCACACAGACACCAACTTGCATAATAGAGAACAATGGTTCTCCCTTGCACCACCCTACCACCCTAGTTTTTATGGATGCAACCAAATGGAAGCTACAACTCCCTGTGTTCAAGCACCCACTTGAAACTCTGAGGACAACAGTCCTCCCTAGCACCACCCTACCTCCGTGAGATATAAATATTTTCTTGATGAAATTTATTACAGTGATACAGTATTTATCAATGGCTTACCAATCTCATCACTGTTCTACTACACTGGTATGCTTTGCCTACATCAGTGTCTTCCTGCTCACATATTCTTGCGCTTAAGTTCTCGTACAGTCTATTGTTTTCACCATTTCTGCTTAGTCCATCTTATGTTCTTCATATCTGCATTTTCTCCCTCAGTTCATGTTGTAATCTTCATTTCTTATAGTTCGACTACTTTTTACAGAGAAACAACAAACTCTCTCTGTCACGGTATTTTTCTTTTATTCCTGCTCTCATCATCTGTTACACTCCGCATCTCCAACGCTCAAGTCGGGAATCTAAAAAATGCTCAGGAATCGTGATTCCGATGCTCAGGGACAATGATTCAACTGTTCAGGAAAAATTATTCAGATAGTGTAATTGAATCATAACTGATCAAGAAATCACGAGATGAAATAGCAACCCTTCGATTAGATTTTGTTTGATCAACACCATTAGATTATACATGCATAGTCATTTTTTACTTTTTAATGCGTAACCTCCTTCCCCTATCTTTCGTTGATGTGACCTTGGGCGATGATCTCATGTGACCACACGATTGTGGGCATGGCCAAAGTTGGTTTGAGATTAAACGGTGTTTCTCCCTACAATTTACCTCGAGCCTCCACGTGTCCTTTCTTAAAAACTATGGTTTCAATTGCATCCCGCCCTTAAATTTTTAAAGTTCGTGCACCTTCAATCCAAGCAATGCGATGGGACCGTCGATATCACAATTTTGATGGTGCTACTGAACTGACGATCCAGATATATCCTCTCAAATTTTGTGGATCATATCTAACCTTCCTATATCAACAACTGTGATTTACTTCGTGATACGAGCTCCAGAAGTTTCAAATATCAAACCCTGTTTTTCTTTGTATGCCAATATTTCGGATTTGATGATCTGCAGACACCTATCCTTTTCAATCAATGGCTCTACCTCTACTGCGGGAATTTGACCTTTCAACTAGATCAACGGTTCTGCAACCCCTTTCTCAATCAACGGTCGAGAATTTATTTCGGCTCTCTGGACTTCGGGGATTTCAAATCTCAAACTGTCACTCTAGATCAAACGACCTAGATTCACTTCGGACGATCTAACGTTTGAGATATTCTTTGGATGATCTAATGACTGAGGTCTACTTCGGATGATACGATGATCAATAATTTATTTCAGCTCTCTGGACTTTGGGGATTTCAAATCTCAAATTGAAAAATATTGAAGTGAGATTTCTCTGGAATCTCAGATCAGCTAACACGTACTCCCCTGAAAATCAATGGTCAGGATTTGTCGTCAAGAATTTTCACCTGCCCCCCATCCAAAAACTTCCGAAGTTGTGTATCTCACACCACCTATCCTCCTCGATGATGGACAACCCAAAATCACTTCGAGACTTCAGAACTTTGGCAAGAACCTCCTCCTGGGTGTGAAAAGTGCTAATTCTTGCACAACTTGATTTGATTAGATAGTTTTTGATCCTCTGGATCATTGATCCAACGATCGAGAAGACTCTCAAAGCAGATCCATGATCAAGGATTTTGATCCTGATCATGTTTCTGTACTGCGCTTTCCCTTCTAAGATTTGACCTCTGCATAATGTTCGCTTCTCCTCCCTATCTTATGCTTTTCCTGTTTTCCATCGTCGATGTTGTTCTTGCCATCAATGACAAGAACACTCTTCCTTTAAAACATTCCAACAATCTCCCCCTTTGGCATTGATGGTAACCATGAAAGGTTGCACTATTTTACTTAGACCTTCGATTGTAGCATCCAAACCATACCTTTTCTCCCCCTTTGACATCGATGTCAAAGAAAAATGATATTGCCTATGTTCTCCCCCTGAACAGAGATACAATGAGCACTCTCCCCCTAATGATATAGACTTTTTTAGCTCAATAAAAGGGTTACACCCAACTTCTAGCGTAGATACTCAAAGTGAGATTTTGCAAGCAGTTTAGTGAAGATATGAGCTATCTATTCTGTGGAAGGAATATAATTCATCTTAAAAACTCTGTTTATAACCCGCTCTTTGAGAAAATGATACTTTATTAGTATATGCTTAGTCTTTGAATGGAGAACAGGATTCTTCGAGACACTAATGGCACTAGTGTTATCACAGTGAAGTCGTATGGGATCAGTATAAGTTACTTTCAAATCTGTAAGAGTTTGTATCATCCATAATATCTGAGTGCAACAAGTAGCAGAAGAAATTTACTCTACCTATGTAGTTGATAATGAAATAGATCCATGATTCTTACTAATCCATGCTACTAAAGAATCACCCAAGAAGAATGCACCTCCACTGGTTCTCTTTCTCTCATCCAAACTATTTTCCCAATCAACATCTGAATATGTAGTTAATTGAAAATTCTGATTTCTAGGATACCAGAGACCATAAGTCATTGTACCCTTCAAATATTTGAATATCCTTTTGACAAATTCTAAATGACATTGTTTAGGAGAAGACTGATAATGGCCTACCATTCCAATAGCTTGCATTATATTAGGACAAGATGTTGTGATGTAGAGAAGACTGCCTATCATTGATCGATATGTTCTTTGATCAACATCAGGTGAAACATCATCTTTACTGAGATTGCAAACAACCACCATAGGTGTACTAATAGGAGAGGAATATTCCATATGAAACTTCTTCAACATATCTTTCAAATACTTTTCTTGAGAGATAGATAGCCCTGCAGAACTCTAATTGATTTGTAAACCAAGAAAATATGGTAGTTCTCCTATCAAGGACATCTCAAACTCGGTTTGCATAGAATTAGCAAACCACTAAACTGAAGGATCATTGGTACATCCAAAAATAATGTCATCTACATAAACCAAAACAACTAATAAATCATCACCTTTAGACTTAATGTATATATTACTGTCAAAAGTACCTTTCTTGAACCCTTTGTCCTATAGAAATTTGTCCAGACTATAATACCAGGCTCGTGGTGCCTGTTTCAGTCCATATAATTCCTTTTTCAACTTAAAGACATAGTCAGTATTATCTGTCAGTGAAAATCCTTCAATTTGCCTCACATATACATCTTCTTATAGATCTCCATTAATAAATGTTGACTTAACATCCATTTGATATACTTTAAAGTTATTATGACATGCATAGGCAAGAAATATTTTGATGGCTTCCAATCTTTCCACTGGTGCAAAGGTTTCATCAAAATATTGTCCTTCAACTTTTGCATACCCCTTATAGACCAATCTGGCTTTATTCCTAACAATTTGTCCTTGTTCATTCATTTTATTCTTAAACACCCATTTGGTGCCAATTACATTCTTATCTGCAGGTCTAGGAACAAGCTCCCAAGTATTGTTCTTCTCAATTTGATCCAGTTCTTCATTCATTGATTTTAACCAATTTACATCTTTACTGGCTTCATTAAAGTTCTTGGGTTCCACCATGGATATGAAGTCTATATGTGATTTCTCAGTGTCTTTGATAATCCTTCTCCTGGTTTGTACACCTTTGTCTTTCTCACCAATTATTTGACTTGCAGGATGATTCTTTTGAGTAATTTTGGAGGGAGGATTTGATGTTGTCTGCTTATTTGAGTCTGCCTAAGTATTTGTATCTTCATCTGACTCATAGTCTTCTCTTTCTAATTCTTGGACCTGTTCATCTTCAACTTCAACTATATCCTATGTTGTTGATTCAACACTGCTTACATCTTGTACCAGGATTTCTTCATCAACTTTTATGTCAATACAATCAACTAGTTTATGAAGCCTCTTATTATAGCATCTGAATCCTTTATTGTTTGTAGTATACCCTAAGAAGATACCTTCATCATCCCTGTCATCATATTTTCCAAGATTTTCATCATCGTTCTTGATATAACACTTACTCCCAAAGACTTTAAAATGCTTGATTGAAGCAGGTCTTCCAAACCATAGTTCATAAGGAGTCTTGTCACTTTGTGGCCTGAGATTAGATTTGTTAAGAATATGTACAGTTGTATGAATTGATGCTACCCAATATGTCTAAGAAATATTCCTTTCATTCATTATTGATCTTTCCATCTGCTGAACTGATCTATTATGTCTCTCAACTACTCCATTTTGTTGTGGAGTCCTTGGAATAGTATACTCTCTTTTGATCCCAAGTCTATCACAAAACTCTTTGAAGTCCCTTGAACTAAACTCTCCTCCTCTATCAGACCTTACTGCCTTCAATATTTTTCCTATTTGATTCTCATTCAGAGCCTTAAACCTTTTGAATTTTTCAAATGCTTCATATTTTTCTTTCAGAAAGGAAACCCATGTAAGTCTAGAATAATCATCAATAATCAACATGAAGTAATTTTCTTTTCCTATACCTTCCTTCCTTGATGGTCCACATAAATCCATATGTACTAATTGAAGAGGTTTCTCTATTGATGCAAAGTTCTTAGATTTAAACTGTGTCCGAGTGAGCTTTCCTATTTGGCAAGGTTTGCATACATAATCATATGGCTTTGATATTTTTGGAAGATATTTTACTGCCCCACTATTTATAATTTTGATTATATGATAAAAATTTAGGTGTCAAAGTATCCTATGCCATAATGAACTTTCATCATACTTTCTTAAGTGACATTCTTCTTTTTCTTCTTTCAAAACATAGACATTGTTTTATGTTCTTATGCCTTTTGCAATCAACTGTCCTGAATTCACAGATTGTATATTACAATCTTTAGAAGTGAAAACAACTTTACATCCTCTGTCACAAACTTGACTGACACTAAGAGAATTATGTTTTAGACCATCTACAAACAACACATCTTGAGCTTTCCATTTTCCATTACTTAGACTTACCATTCCTTTACCTTTGATTTTTCCTAGTGCATCATTTCCAAAGGTTACATTTCCTGATTTGATTTCACTTAGAGACATAAACTTAATTTTGTCTCTAGTCGTGTGTTTGGAACATCCATTGTCAATATACCAGGGGTTCTTTTGTCTTTGAGCTGAAAGTACTCGATCGCATTTTCCACTATCTTTCTTTTTCCATGTGTTGGCATTTCTATCTAAGGATTTTATCCTTGGATCTGCTTTGTAATTCTTCATATGGAAGTTTGCAGCTTTGTGGCCGAAGTTATGACAGTTCTAGCATTCGAGCTCATTGTTCAATAGGTCAAAGTGATTGGTGCAACTTTGTCTACTCATTATTTGTTTAGTTCTATGTTGCAAAGATTGTTTATTTCTTAATCTCCTCAGTTGCATGTCTCTAAACTTAATTTGACAATTTGCAATCTTATGACCAAAATTAGAGCAGTAAAAATAGTAACCATGGAAGAAATTTTGGTACCTAAAGGATGGCCTTCTTCTTGGTATTTGTTGCTCAATATTTTGATATCTTTGTTTTTTATCAAGGATCATCTTGTCTTTATTAGATTTTGGTGGTAGATTACTCACATGGTTTGATTGTCTGACGACTTGGAACTTGATCATATTTATTGGCTCTTTTGTTTCTGTCTGTTTACTACTTGAACGACTTACATAGCCTAAACCAATCTTCAATAAAGGAGATCTTTGTTTGCTCACAATGTCGTTTAGTTCTGCTGAGGCTTTAATGATTGGAATATTTTGGAGATACAATGCTTTAAACTTCTCCATATCTTTTTTGGTTTTTACTACCTCTTCTTCCAAGGCTTCATGTCTTGCCTTCTTCTCTTATAATTGTTGTTTCAGAGTGTCCTCTATTTTCTTTGCCTCTTCTAACTCCACTTTTAGCAGGGAAAAGTCTTCATTAGGTTTTTTACCATTGTTTTCAAACTGCATCAATGATTGTTTTTGTTTTCTCTTCTTAATTCTGAGTCTGTCAATCTCTTCTAAAGCACTGATTAGTTCACCTTCCATATAAACCACAACTTCTTCATTATTAACATCACTTCCTGTACTTTTATTATCATAATCCTCTTTGTCCATAAGCATAAATTCATTAATATTATCTTTGTAGGAAGAGTCACTATTGTAAGTTTTAAACATGTGAAGTAAAGCAATGCATATAGATTCTTAAGCAAAACAAAATTTAATCAATGGTTCATACACAGAGTACACAAAGATTTTATACCGGAAACCCTCAACTAAGAAAACCTTTCTTATATTCATTATATTGAATTTCATCATTAACCATACAATATATACAATGTTTTTAGGTATTCCATAGATACCAAAACCCTAATCCCTTAATTTGGGATTAATTTAGAAAACTGCTAAAAATAGCAAAATCCGCTAAAAATAGAAAAAAACTACCCAAAAAAACAATTTTGGGGCGCTGCCCCAAATACTGCGCGTAACCAGAGGGGGGAATACTTGCCCCCCCCACCCTAGGACTCCCCTAGGAATGTGCCTGGTGCACACGACATGATGAACACTTCTAGAGGGATCGTCAGACGTAGTTGTCGAATCTGACGTGCCCACACACACACATGCAAATAATATAACACATACCCAACATTCTCCCACTTGTTGTTTTCTTTGCATCTAAGGGTCCAGGGGATTATATAGTTAGCAATCCAGGGAAGAAATTCCCATTATTACTCTACACSAGAAGAAATTTTTTGTGCTCACAGACTTTGTCAATGAATCTTCAACATTCTTCAAAGTGTCAACCTTTTCCAACAACACCTTATTTTCCTCAACCATGTCTCTCACAAAGTGATATTGAACATCAATATGMTTTGTCTTCAAATGATAAGCTGGGTTCTTTTCCAGGAATATTGCACTCTGACTGTCACAATCTAATCCAACTGCTTGTTGTACCAACCCAATAYCTGAACACAATCTTTGTAACCATACTGCTTCCTTGCTTACATGAGTGGCTGCCATGTATTCAACTTCTGTAGTTGAGAGTGCCACTACAACCTGTCTTTTGCTCATCCAATTGATTGCTCCTCCAAATAGGTTAAACACATACCCACTTGTAGATCTTCTGTGATCCAGATCTCCATCCCAGTCTGCATCAACAAATCCATGTATGTCCACCACTCTGTCTAATCCTGGTCTTCCTTGGTAGCACAATCCATAACTGGTAGTGCCACGAAGATACCCGAATACCCTCTTTACTATTGTCCAATGCTCCTTCTCTGGTTTTGACATATACCTGCTCAAAACCCCCACTGCATGTGAAATGTCTGGTCTAGTATAGACCATTTCATACATCAAACTTTCAACTGCACTGGCATACAGAACATGGGACATGTCCTCTTCTTCTTCCTGTGTCTTGGGACACTGATCTACAGATAACTTTACACCTATAGGAATAGGAACCTTGATCGGTTTTCTTCCATGCATATTAAACCTCTACAATATTGTCTCAACATATTTTCTCTGATTCAACCAGAGTTTCTTGCATGCACGATCTCTTTTAATCTCCATTCCCATAATAAAGTTAGTAGCACCGAGATCCTTCATGTCAAATTTGGAGGATAACTACGATTTCACCTCCTTGATAAAATCCATGTTATTTCCTACCAACAAAATGTCATCAACATACAACACTACATAAATGAAGTGATTACCAACCTTCTTGGAATATACACAGTGATCAACCCTGCTTCTTACAAATCCCAATCCAAGGATGTATGTGTCAAACTTTTGGTACCACATCCCAGGTGATTGCTTCAGAACATATAGTGACTTCTTTAGCTTACAAACCAACTCTTTATTTCCCTTCACTACAAAGCCTTATGGATGCTTCATGTATATTTCTTCTTCCAAATCCCCATGTAGGAATGTTCTCTTCACATCCATCTGTTCCACTTCAAGAACAAAAGCAACAGCAATAGAGAAAATAAATCTAATAGAAGTTAACTTAGAAATAGAAGAAAAAATCTCACCAAAGTCAATTCCCTCTACATGGGAATAACCTTTTGCTACTAACCGAGTTTTTTATTTCTCCACTTTACCTTGTGCATTAAACTTCTTCTTAAAAAACCATTTACTACCAACATATTTTATTCCAGCTGGAAACTCAACTATATCCCATGCCTCATTCTTATCCAAGGCATCTATTTCTCCAACCATGGACTTCTTCCAGAGTTTACTATCCTCTAAATTCACTCCTTCCCTGACAATTCTGGGATCATCATCAGTAATAGATAAAGCAAAATTGGAATGGAAATAAGGTGGACTATACCTTTCTGGTTGCCTTTTATCTCTCACTGATCTCCTCAATACTAGGGTATGAGGTTATTCTTCTTCTTCTTCTTCTTCTTCTGCTTCCTCTTCTTCAGATGATTTAGATTTTGCATCATCCAACTCAAGCTCTATTTTCTCAGGTTCATCTTGCATTGGTATGAATCCCTGTTTGGACACATATTTTACCTCTTTGAAAACAACATCTCAAATGTAAACAATCTTCTTGGTTTCTGGGTTCCAAATCTTATAACCTTTCACACCATCTTTATAACCAATAAAGTTACACTTTTTTAGCCTTTTTATCCATCTTACTTCTATTTTCCTTTGGAACATGTACATAAGCATCACAAACAAACACTCTAATATGTTGAAGAGAGGGTTTATTTCTAGACCATACCTCGTGTGGAGTTTTATCATCCAACATTGATGAAGGTGATCAATTGATCAGGTAACATGTTGTACCCAAAATTATTGTCCTAACCCGGCATCGTTGAGCATGCTCCTAGATTTTTCCATCAGTTTCTTGTTCATCCTTTCTGCAACTCCATTATGTTGAGGAGTGTATGGAGTATTCTTTTTCCTTTCTATACCACACTTCTTACAAAATTATTCGAATTCATTTCCGCATAATTCTCCACCATTAACTATTCTCAATACCTTTATTTTCTTCTTTGTCTGATTTTCTACCAGAGCCTTAAACTCTTTGAATTTATCAAATACCTCATATTTCTTTCTAAGAAAATAAATCCATGTGTTCCTTGAAAAATCATCTATGAATGAAACATAATACACATATTTACCTAGGGATGGAACATGAACAGGTCCAAACACATCACTGTGTATCAACTCTAAGATCCCCTTTCCTCTTGTAGCACCAGATGGGAATCTTACTCGATTCTATTTACCATATATGCAATGTTCACATAAATCAAAATCCAGAGTGCAATTAGACATACCTTCAACCATACCTTTATTGTGTAGTGTTCGAAGGCCCTTTTCTCCAATATTCCTCAGTCTTTGATGCCACAACATGGTCTTCTTTTCTGGGACAGTATTGGTCTTGTCTCCTTCATTTCTCTGCTCAGGGACAACATAAATGTTACACCCATTAGTATAAGTTCTTCCCAACAACTTGTACAGAGTTCCACACCAAAATCATCTCATCAACACCATTGCTCCTCGTACCATCTTGAAAGTGTTATTTCCAAATATAGTATCCACTCCTACATCATCCAACTTGATTACAGATATTATGCTCCTGGAAAGTTTTGGAATGTGCAGAACGTCGGGGAGAGTTCTAATCCTTCCATCTTTAGCAAAAACTTAACCCTTCCACATCCCATGATTTTGGTTGTTGAGTCATCTCCTAGGAATACATCACCACCATCATATTTTTCATATTCAGATAACCATTCCCTGTGAGGAGTCATATGGTATGATGCACCTGAGTCGATCAACCATACATCATGGTCTGCATTTGTACCTGTAGATGTCATATAAACATCACCTCCTTCTTTAGTGGAGGTTTTTGCCTCTGTGGAAGAGGTACTATCATATCCCTTTGGTTTTTCAACCTTCTTAGAATTGCAATCTTTCTTATAATGCCCTGTTTTACCACACTTCCAACATTTCCTCAAAGATTTTCGTCGAGACTTAGATCTACCTGTAGATTTAGGTATCCCCCCGCCCCCGAATTCTTACCAGGATTCTTGTCTTGGGTACAACCTCTTACAAATAAAGCATCTATGTTATGAATATCCATCATTTTCTGCCTCATCTCTTCAGATAACAAGGATGAAACTACATCCTCATACTTCAATGTAGATTGAGTGGTACTACCAATTGCTACAACCAGATTATCCCAAGAGTCTAGAAAATAACATAAAAAAGTAATACACTTATCTTCTTCTGTAATCATAATATTAACAGAGACAAGTTGACTTACCAAAGTATTAAAGGCATTTATATGTTCTGTCACAGAATCTCCATCTTCCATCCTAAGTGTTGGCATGTTTTACAGGCAAAGTATGCTTGTCATTGATGGCAAGTACAACAACAATGATGGCTTGAGTATAGGAAGGATGTGCCAGGCGGGCACCAGAAGTCTTTTGGGCAGACGCTGCAGAGAAATCTTGACAAGATTAGAGTTTGCAATGATGGATCTCATTGAATATTTCCCAATGAATGTCAGATATGAGTCCGAGGTCTGATCGGCGTTGGATCTAGGAGGACTTACACGCTCTTTAACGAGCAAGGTGAAATGCAAAACCCCGAAAAATCACCTCAACAAAGACTCCATTTCGGAGTTTCGGTTATTGGGAGATGGAGAAGTCAAGAGTCGAGACTCTCCAACATAGGAGTCTCGAAGTGCTGAAATGCAAAAACCCGAAACAGGTGCATCGCTTGGAGTGTTGGATACTAGGATTTCGGCTACCGGGAGATGGAGATGTAGGAGACTCACATCAACAGGAGTCTCAAAGTCGTGAAATGCAAAACCCCAAAATTGCGAAACATGCACATCGCTTGGAGTGTTGGATACTGAGATTTCGGTTACCAAGAAATGGAGATTTCAGAGACTCACATCAACAGGAGTCTCGAAGTTGCGAAATGAGAAACCCCAAAATCGTGAAATAGGCGCATCACTCAAAGTTTTGGATACCAGGATTTCAGTTACCGGGAGATGGAGATGACAAAGACTCTCTTCATAAGGAGTCCCGAAGTCACGAAACCCGAAGTTGAGAAATGATAAAGACTCCATACCAGAGTTTCAGATACCGGGAGTAGGAGGAGTCAAGAGTAAATACTCTTCATCAGAGGAGTCCCGAAATCGTGAAACCCGAAATTGCGAAATGTCACAGATAAGCTCTGTTTCGTAGTTTCGGGCACCGCGACATGGAGAGTCAAGAAACTTCACCACAAAGAGTGCTGAAATGCCAAAATGACAAAACACGAAATTGAAAAATGCAATTTCGACTAAGGCTGAGGTCACAGTCGTTGGTCACATCGATGGAAGATGGGGGAAGGAGTTAGTGAAGACAAGCTCCTTTTCAGAGTTTCAGGGGTTGGGAAATGGAGAGTACTAAAATATTCCACCACGGTGATCCCGAAATGCCGAAGAGTGGGATGCCGAAATAAATGCAAGACTTAGAGAATTTAATCCAAGGGTGCATATGAAACTGAAGAAGATTAGAGGGCTACTGTAGCACTTCTTAGTGCAACTGCTAGAAACCACTGATGATTTCTACCAGAGGACTCGAAGAGACTTCTGTGTGATTTCCAGAGGAAATTAAGAGTCACAAGGAATCTTCCAGTAGGAGAAAAAGATTGTTCGTGGAGGCTATTGACAGCTGGAAGAGCGTTGGAGCCATGAACTGCGACAGAGAGGTTGAGGTCGACTACAATAGAAGATGAAGAATCTCAACTACCTGTGAGGTGAAGCAATTTGATCATGACACCCAGTGATGATGGATAGATGGGATTAACAAACAGAGAAGATGAAGAGATGCAATGATGAACAGGCAAAGCACTCGGCATGTAGAGCATGCAGAAGCATGGCGATAGAGCATGCACAAGGAGGTCAGTGACTACAAGTATTCAGAAGAAAGAAGAGATGTGTGTTGTTGTTGTTATGAAGGATTGAGGTGTGAAAAAGGCAGAGAGATCAGCAATAGAAATGCACAAAAAGGGGAATGGTGCATTGAATGGACATGGTGCACAGAGCATAAAAAGTAGAAGAAAAGAAAGCACAAGCAAGTGGGTGTAGGAAGGCAGTGAGACAGACAGAGAAGGGAAATGCAGCAGAACAGTTATGAGTCTAGTAAGCCATCGTTAAACATTATATCACTGTAACAATTTTCAGTTGCAAATATTTATTTTCCAGGGAGGTAGGGAGGTGCTTGGGAGGACTGTTGTCATCAGAGGTTCAAGTGGGTGCTTGAACACAAGGAGCTGTAGCTCTCATCTGGTTGCAGCCAAAGAAACCAGGGTGGCAGGGAGGTGCAAGGGAGAACTGTTGTTCTCTATTTTACAGGTTGGTGCCTGTATGATTGGAAGTTGGTGCTTCCATCCAGTTAGTGTTGGAAACATTTAGGGAGTTGGTGCTTCCTTCTAGTTGGTGCTATAGAAACCAGGGAGTTGGTGCTTCCTTCTAGTTGGTGCTAGAGAAACCAGGGAGTTGGTGCTTCCTTCTAGTGGGTGCTAGAGAATCCAAAGAGTGGGTGCTCTCAGCAAGTAGCATCTTTCAAAACAGAGGTTGCAGCCTCATTATGATTTGGTGCTCATATGTATAATAATGTAAAGAGTGTAAAGATTACTTATCATATAAAGAAGAAGAGGTTTTTACCCTCTATGGGTTTCCTCAGGAAATATATGTCTCTATGTATCTCACATGTGTGACTGATACTGAATGTGCTATTACTTATTTCCCTGCATTATTGTGATTGTCACTGAGTACATTGTAAAGAGTTTAAAATAAGCATAATTGTTTAAGCATGGTAACAACTGATTCACCCCCCCTCTCAGTTATCTAACAATTGGTATCAGAGCTGACCCGTTTTATCTAAGGGAAGATCCTAGAGCTTAAACATGTCAAGCCATGAAGGAAATTCAACCAATAAGGCCACTCTATTCAATGGAACAAACTTTGCATTCTGGAAAGTTAGAATGAGAACCTACACAATGGCTTTAGGTGCAAATGTCTGGGATGTGGTAGACACTGGTTATGTAAAGCTAGTTGTACTAGCTAATAAGTATGACAAGTTAGAATTTAGCTTCAACGCTAAGGCTATGAATGCTATTTTGAGTGGGATTGCAGAAGCAGAATTCGTAAAAGTTATGTATCTAGGAACTGCCAAAGAAATGTGGGACAAACTCATTAATAGTTATGACGGTAATGAGAAGGTAAAGGGTGCCAAGCTTCAAACCTATAGAATGTAGTTTGAACAGATGAATATGAAAGAAGATGAAACTATTGGAAAATACTTTCTGAGAGTAGAAGAAATGGTAAATGCAATGAAAGCACTTGGTGAAACAATTGAGGAACCTTCTTTAGTTCATAAAATATTGAGATCTCTTCCAGATAGGTTCAATCCGAAGGTCTCTGCTATATAAGAACTAAATGATCTAAAAACCTTGGAGTTTGATCAACTTCTAGGAACATTGACTGCATATGAAATGAGAATAGTTAAAGATAAACCCACCTCCAGAGAAGCATCATTTAAGGCAGACAAGAATGAGGATTCTGAGCCCGATGAAATTGAAGMAAAATTTGTGAAGAGACTGAAGAAGGGATYAGGCAAATACAAAGGTAAACTGCCTTTCAAATGTTTCAACTGTGGTAGGATAGGTCATTTTGCAAATAAATGTCCCCACAAAGGAAAGGATCAGACATGTGATGATGAGGAGAAGTACAAACACATAAATTTCTTTAAAGAGAGTAACTTTAAGAAGAAAAGTCTATGCGTAAACAATGATGATGATCCTTCAGATGATGAAGACAATGACTCATCTATTGAAGATAAACTAAATGACTTCATACTTATGGCCAAAGAGGATTATGATAATAACAACATAGGGAGTGATGTTAATGAAGAAGAAGTTGTGGTTGACATGGAAGGAGCATTGATCAGTGCACTGGAAGAGATTGACAGACTAAGAATCAAGAACATAAAGAAAAGAAAATTGATGATACAATTTGAGAAAGACAGTAAAAAACCTGATGAAGACCTTGTCCTACTAAAGGTAGAATTAGAAGAGGTAAATAAAATCGAAGACATTCTGAAACGACAGTTTTCAGAAAAGAAGGCAAGATGTGAAGAATTAGAACAAGAAGTAGTGAAAACTAGGAAAGAGATGGAGAAGTTTCAAGCCTTGTATAATCAGAATCTTTCAAGTATCAAAGCCTCAGAAGGATTAGCCACCATCCTGAATCAGCAAAGGAATCTAAAGTTGAAAACTGGTTTGGGTTATGAAGAGGGATCAAGTAGTGGCAAGCCAAGAAACGAAGAACCCATCAAGTTTGTCAAATGTACAACCAATAACAACAACAAACTTGCAGAAACAAAGGAAGACAATCAGCTTCCCAAGACGAGTAAGGGAAAAGATGTCAGAACTGAATTTGTAGAAAAAAGAAATAATGCACTCGCTGCTGAAAGACATCATCAACATGGAAGAAATCGATTTGCACAAAGAAGACAACCATTTCCTAGGTACAAAGAATTTTTCCATGGCTATTGTTTCTACTGTTCTAACTTTGGTCACAAAGTTGTAAATTGTTCCTTAAGACTTAGACATGAGCAATTAATATTTCAAAGGAATAAATACTTCCCACAACAAAGACTGATACATCCAAGTAACAATCCTTCACAGACTGCAAATTGCCAAATTAAGTCTAGACACATGCAACTAAGGAGGCCAAGAAATAATCAACAGTCAATGAGTAGACAACATTGCATCAATAAGTTTGACCTATTGAATAATGAGATTGAATGCTACACTTTTCATAACTTTGGACATAAATCTATTGACTGTCGGTTAAGGAACTTTGAACCAGATTCGAAATCCCCTGCTGAAAATGTCAAGTTTTGGAAGAAGAAGGAAAGTGACAAGTGTGGATTAGTATTGTCCGCTCAAAGAAAAATGAACCCTTAGTATATAGACATTGGATACTCCAAACACATGACGAGAGACAAAGGCAAGTTTCTATCTCTAAGTGAAAGCAAATCAGGAAAAGTAACCTTTGGAAATGATGCTCCATGGAAAATAAAGGGCAAAGGGATGGTGAGCTTAAGTAATGGAAAAGAAAAAGCCCAAGATGTTCTACTTGTATATGGGATGAAACATAATCTACTCAGTGTAAGTCAAATGTGTGACAGAGGATGTGAAGTGGTGTTCACGTCCAAGGACTAGAAGATAAAATCTATAACCTCAGGACAAGTGATGGCCAAAGGCATAAGGACAGAAAATAATGTATATGTGCTGAAAGAAAATAGAGAAGAATGTCATCTAAGGATACATGATGAAATATGGTTATGGCATAGGAGACTTTGACCACTTAATCAAAATAAAAAAACTCGAGGTAGTAAAGGATCTTCTGAGAATATCAAATCCCTACGATTCAATGTGTAAACCATGTCAAGTAGGGAAGAAAAACATGACACAGTTTAAGTCCAAGAGCTTTACTTCAATAAAGAAACCACTCCAACTAGTTCATATGGATTTATGTGGACCATCAAGACAGGAAGGCACAGGGAAAGAAAATTACTTCATGCTGATTATCGATGATTACTCCAGGCTTACTTGGGTTGCCTTTCTCAAGGAAAAGGCTAAAGCATTTGAGAAGTTTAAAATATTTAAGGCTTTAACTAAGACTCAAAAAAGAAAGAGGTTAAAGGCAATAAGATCAGACCGGGGAGGAGAGTTTATGTCAAGAGACTTCAAGGAATTTTGCGATGAGCATGGGATCAAGAGAGAATACACAATCTCAAGAACTCCACAACAAAATGGAGTTGTTGAGAGGCAAAATAGAACAGTGAAAGAAATGGCCAAGTCAATGATGAATGAGAAGAACATTGGCCAAACCTACTAGGTAGAAGCAATACACACAACATTCCATGTTCTTAACAAAGCTCACCTCAGACCACAAAGTGACAAGACACCTTATGAACTGCGGTTTGGGAGACCTGCTTCAATTAAACACTTCAAAGTCTTTGGGAGTAAATGCTACATAAAGAATAATGATGAGAACCTCGGAAAATATGATGACAGGGATGATGAAGGTATCTTCTTAGGGTATGCTACAAATAGTAAAGGATATAGATGCTATAATAAGAGGATGCATAAAATGGTTGACTGTATTGATGTAAAAGTTAATGAAGGAATCTCAGCAAGAGAGATGTACAGTAATGAGTCTTCTACAGAAGACACAGCTAAAGCTGAAGATGAATAGGTCCAAGAATTATAAAATGAAGACTCTGAATCAGATGAAGACTCAGACACTCGGACAGACTCAAATCAATAGTCAACTTCAAATTCCTCCTCCAGAATCATTCAAAAGAATCATCCTGTAAGTCGGATAATTGGAGAAAAAGACAAAGGTGTACAAACTAGGAGAAAGCTAATCAAAAACACCGAACAGTCTCATATAGCCTTCATATCCATGTTGGAACCTAAGAATTTTAATGAAGCCAACAAAGATGACCACTGGGTTAAAGCAATGAATGATGAACTTGATCAGATTGAGAAAAACAATACGTGGGAGATGGTTCATAGACCTGAAGATAAAAATGTCATTGGCTCCAAATGGATCTTTAA
>ML798166.1:275338-294831 GCA_009831015.1 Picea engelmannii
ACCCACCTTCTGACATCTTCATATTAAATAATCTCTTCATTAGAAATACCTTATTTGACGCTGAGGGTTTTTCATACAATTTGGCCAACGCGTCCATCAAACCCTTCATTGTCTTTTCTTTCGAAATATTGAAAGCCACCAACGCTGTCAGGCTTAGCCATATCGTTCCTAGAGCCTTTCTGTCAAGAATCTCCCATTCTTCGTCCTTCATGGCCGTCGACTTCTTTGCTACTCCGCTCAATGGTAGGAATAGATCCTTCTGATATAAATAGTCTTGCATATGCATCTTCCATAACTGGTAGTTTTGGCTGTTAAATTTCTCGACCCTAAACTTTCCATCTTCCGACATTGCTCCCACTCAAACCAGGAACCCTCTTTTCCTGCGAGTTACCTTATGCTCTGATACTAGTTGTTAGAAAAATAGGACCGCTGAGCAATAAAATAAAACAAATGCAGAAACAAAACACAGAAGACACACACTACAAGAGAGACACAGATTTACGTGGTTCACCCAGTGTGGGCTACATCCACCAGAGAAATTGCCAGGTCCTTCCTTTATTATTATCCAGCAAATGAAGGGATACAACATACAACAAAACCCGATGTAACTTCCTCTTCTTTCTCTCACAGTGTCCTCTCTTAGAATACAATATTTACCACCCTCCATAGCCGCGATACATTTCCCTCATAAAAGAGGGTTTCCTTCTAGGGCAAAAAACCCTAACATAATATCTACCATTAGATCTGCGACCTTATAATGAACGGTCCAGATTTACAATGAAATTATAATATACTTTTACAAGGAAATTTTTGCTTCGGGGGCTTCGCCCCTGAACCCCTGCTTGCCCCCAGACCCCCCAGCTGGGGGTATAGGCCCCCCAGACCCCACAGAGGGGGTACCCCCTCTACACTCCCCCGTGTGGAAGAGTGTACATACTTCTGGGGTGTAAATACTTCATGGGGTATAAACACAGCTGAAAGAAAGGAACTCTGAATCAGGAAGATAATCAGGCTCCACAACCAACACAGTCTATTGTTTTCACCATTTATGCTCTGTCCAGATTATGTTCTTCATATCTACATTTTCTCCCTCAATTCATGTTGTAATATTCATTTCTTACAGTTATACTACTTTTTATAGAGAAATAACAACCTCTCTCTGTCACGACATTTCTCTTTTATTCCTACTCTCATCATTCGTTACACTCTGCATCTCCAACGCTCAAGTTGAGAATCTCAAAAACGCTCAAGAATCATGATTCAAACGCTCATGAAAAATGATTCAAATGATCAGGAACAATGATTCAGCTAGTGTAATTGAATTGTAACTGATCAATAGATCACGAGATGAAACAACAACCCTTCGATCAGATTCTATTTGATCAATGTCGTTGGATTATACACGTAGAGACATTTTTTACTTTTCAATGTGTAACCTCCGATGTGGAGCCTAGCAGCGCTATCTCCTTCCCCTATCTTCCACTGATGTGACCTTGGATGATGATATCATGTGACCATGTGATTGCGGGTGTGGCCAAAGGTGGTTTGATATCAAACTGTGTTTCGCCTTGCAATTTACCTCCAACCTCCATGTGTCCTTTCTCCAAAACCGTGGTTTCAGTTACGGCCTGCCCTTAAATTTTTAAAGTTCACGCACCTTCAATCCACGCAATGCGATGGGACCGTCAATCTCACGATCTTGACGTTGCTCCTGAAATGATGGTTCAGATCTGTCCTCTCAAGTTCTTCATATCATATCTAACCTTCCTAGATCAACAACTGTGATTTACTTCGTGATTCAGGCTTTGGGAGTTTCAAATATCAAACCCTGTTTTTCTCCGTATGCCAATCTTCTGGAGTCGATGATCTGAGGACACCTGTACTTCTCAATTGACGACTCTGCCTCTACTGTGGGAATTTTTCATTTCAACCAGATCAATGACTCTCCATCTCTCTGAACTTCAGGGATTTCAAATCTCAAACTGACGCTCTGGATTAGATGACCCAGATTCACTTCAGACAATCTGACGCTTGAGATCTTATTTGGACGATCTGATGGTTGAGGTCTACTTCGAATGATCTGACGATCGAGAATTTATTTTGGCTCTCCGGCTCTATAGACTTCAGGGATTTCAAATCTCAAATTGAAAAATATTGAAGTGAGATTTCTCTAGAATCTCATATCAGCTAACACGTACTCCCCCTCACAATCAACGGTTGATATTTTTCATCGGTGATTTTCACCTGCTCCCCATCCACAAACTTCCAAAATTGTGGATCTTGTGCCACCTTTCCTCCACGATGATGGAAGACCCCAAATAAATTTGATACTTCAGAACTTTGGCAAGGTCTCACTCCTGCGTGTGTAAAGCACTAAGTCTTGTGCACCTCTATTTGATCAGATGGTTGTTGATCCTCTAGATCGGTGATCCAATGGTCAAGAAGACTCTCGAAGAAGATCCACGATCAAGGAATTTGATCCTGATCATGTTTTTGTATTGCGCTTTCCATTCTGAGCTTTTATCTCTGCATACTATTCACTTCTCCTCCTGAGCTTATCCTTTTTCTATTTTCCATCGTCGTTGTTGTTCTTTCCATCAATGACAAGCACACTCTTCTTGTAAAACATGCCAACAATTGGTTCATGGAAAATTGCATTTTGTCTTGCCTATCCGCACGATCTCTTTCCATTGTAAGTCAGAAGGGATCTCGTAATCCATCATTTCCTTTATCAGGATCTCCAGGTCGATGAAAGTGACATAAGTCATAGTTGGTAGCCCGATATTTACTATCTTGAACTTATTTAATATCTCAAAGTCTGTGGTCAAATTTTCCACTAGATTTGGTCCTTTCAAGTTTTCTTCCAGACCTTCAAACTTGGAATAATCCATTCTGCACTGGGCGAGGAGAGAGTTGTATTTCTCTTGATCATATAATTTCACGTTGCCATCCCAAAATGGTGGGAGACCTATGAGGAACAATTATTCAAACATATCTTTGAATTCCTCTATGCTCTGCTCCATCTGCATGTCCTTGGTTTGGAATTATTTAAGAAAGTTATGCTTAGCAATGACTCTCCTAGCCCAAATGATCAATGTTTTCATGTCTTTGACCCCAATAGTCTGAAGTTCAGTAGTGGGAATGGAATTCAACAGATTTATGTCATTCTGGGCCCACTCTCAGGGTTTCTTTGCCAGTGTTTCACTCACAAGAGTGCATCTTGTTATGGCTTTGATGTTCATGCTATCTTTGTCATCGATGAAATTTAAGTATACCCTGGATTTAGCAACTTCAACAACAATAGAGTCCCAGATGATGTGTTTGGCCCCCTGCAATAGTCATTTTCCATTCAATCTTGTCTTCAACTTGTCTACCCTTTCTTGTAAATCTTGATTCTCCTTCTGGAACCAGACCATCTCCTCATCCCTTATTCTTATTTCTTGTTGCATCTTTTCCATGTCTTCCTTAAGGCTCTTGATTTCTTCTATTTTCATACTAACTTGGGACATAGCCTAAACCAATACATCAGTGCTTGTAGAAGTTGTAACAACATCCATGTCTGATGCTCATGTTTGTATTTGTGACCAATTCATTTTTTCCTTCTCCAGTTGCAACACTTTGACCTTGTAATTCAATGATTATTGTCGAAATGTATCTTTCTCTTTTTCTATAGAAACCAGCTTTGTTTTTTGTGGATTCTCTGTGGGAGACATCTTTAGCCTTTTATTCATACTTTGAATCATCTTGTCTTTCTCTTCTAAGGAAGCTTTTACCCCTTGAGGGCCTTCAAATTCTAATCTTTTGACATGAGTCTGTCAATCTCTATTGGATGCTTTCTCTTGTCTCAAATCTCCCTCCAACTTAAGTACATGAGTTGTCAACCTTGAAACCCTCAAGCTCAGACCTAGGTAATCCAAATACAACATGTCACTGGTATTTCTGTGGAATTTCACCTTTTCTGGGGCACTGATGTTTTCATAATGCAACTTGATCTCAGACACTTTATCATCATCTGCAATTGTTATGTTGAGTGTTTTCTTCTCTATATCTCTAACTGAAAACAAAGAAGACCTATGTTGAGAAATATGTTCCACCTTAGGTATCAAATCCCTTATTTCACTCATGTCCAAGTTTCCTTTCACAACATATTGCTTTGCTAAATCTTCTTTAGATTGGTAGAGTACTCTAGGTGTTTCATAAAAAATATGCTTTTTGTTCTTGAAAGATCTTAAGATGATTTCACTTTGAGGAATGCTTATTTTACCATCTTCTTCCTTGTTGGTGCCACTCTCCACCATATCCACACTTACTTGATCCTTAGGCTCTTCTTCCTCTAGATCTACTATCTATGGAGATTTTTTCATCTTTATCTTCTTGGTATAGACAATTACTTTGGGAATTTGGAATGTCATCTTCTCAGGAGTCTTATGTGTCTGAGTCTGTTGTAGGGTTGGCCCCACTTTTTGTGTCTGATCAAGAAGCAAGATCGTTTCCATATCAACACAGGTTTCCAAATTTTCCATTTTGTCAAAACCTTCAATATATTCATGTTCATAAGGGATCGGTTTGCTCATCAATATTATGTTAGATATAACCTGACGTGGGTCATATATTCTCCCTTGTAGTTGTACAAATTCAAACTCCTTGATCTTGGCCTGGATTTGATGTAAGCAAGATCTAGTCTTCACAACAAATGGTCCTATAATGAAAGGAAATTACAGGTTGGACGCTTTGTGCATTTTTAGAAAATGTTATGTCTCTGAGATGATTCTTTGCCTAATGAACTCCGGGGAAAAGACCCTGGGTGTGAAAAATATAGGGAGAAGATAAGTTGCCTCTTGGAAGCCATATACCCAAATCACTGTAGAGTGCATGAACAACACCCAGTATTCTATTCTATTTTCTGAATTTGGCTGCAAATAACTTCTCATGTCCTCCATGACTCTTGGCAGGCTGGTGTTGAATATTAAGCTATAAACTCTGGACATGATATTATTTATGAAAATGAGCATTGTGATTCTTTTTCATTCTGTGGATATGAATTCTGCTTCAGAGAAATTTGTCTTGTTTATTTTTCGGAACATTTTCAGCGAGTGTGTGTAATACCTGAAGTGCCTTAGTGATTGGAAATCCACTAGTTGTTTATGTACATTGTCAGCTATGAACCCTTAAAAATTAATATAGACTGATTGACTAGACTCTGAATGAAAAAAGGTTAACATAAAACGTAACATGACCTCAACTACAAACTTGTCATTATATAAACCTAAAATCTGACTGAGTATGGAACAGGCCCACTAAACTTCAATAACCATGATGCTTACATCCATAGGTAAGGATAGACTCTTAGAATAATGTTTGGGTTTAACAATTGTGTACAAAAATAGGGTTTTGACCTCGGGGGGACATTCTCTGTAAATTGTAATTATATTTTCTTCCTCGAAGGGTTCAGACGCTATGGAAGGGGACTTCGATATGTTGAGGGAACATCTAATGGATGAGCCATATATTCTACACAAGACCTATGACCCTAACTTATTTAAAATGGCCTTCTCTCCCTATGAGTATTTTTTTGCACACCAGATTATGAATTCCTGGAATGGGAACATGAATTCAATGGTGTAAGGGACTATGGAGGCTTGGACCACTTTGAGAAAGGGTAATTTTCTCCCTACATGATCTGACAAATTAGCTCTGGACACAGAGACGGGTGAGATGGTTATTACGGTGTCGAACACATCAGAGTCCTTTTCAACTAAGAATTCTTAGTTTGGTAGGGGATCTTGCTCTGTTATGGAAAAAATGACAGGATCCATGGTGATGATGAAAAATACCTACAAATGAGCGGAAGACATGCGAATTTGGTGCACAGTTGAGATTAGTTTGACTGGAGCAATCGCACCACTTTTAACGTTCCAACGATTTGAAAAAATCATAAAATAATGAACTGGGGCGCTCCTTTATATATGCTTTCCGATATCGAGGGCAAGGAAAATCAATTTGGAGTAGACCTCTTTTCGCCCCGATATGCATTTGGTGGTGTCACGTGGTCATGAGCTAAAACCACGATATTTTTATCGACCCTCTCTCAATTAATTAAACTTCGCTCTAGTTCTCCACCCGATATGGTTTCTGACCGTCGATTTGGGATGTCTAAGATCTGTGGCCCATTGGGTCCCATCAACCTCGCACCTCTACTAGATTTAGCCTTATTCCACTATATGTGGCCCCAAACTCCAGTTTATCACGTCTCTACACTAGTTTATCCCCTCGCTAAGTCTCGAAACTTGGGTCCCATAAAAAAATGTTATGGTGATAACACCTGGCATAGAACAAAGTGCTTTATTCATCGCTTCTTTGACTACAGTTTGCTCTGCAAGAAGCTGGTCCTTTTCTCTTTGTATCTTCTCTTTGTCCTCCTTGAGCATCGCTTGAAATGCATCTCTCTCATTTTCATAGGAGGTTACACAGTATCGCGCTACTCATAGTTTCTCTAAGACTTCCTCTTTTTCCTATTTCAAGGCTTCTGTAGCCTTCTCCTTTTCTTCTTAGAATTTTTGAAGTTGAGCCTCTATCACATCTGCAAGTCTTCTTAATTGGGTGGGCTCATCCCCTAATTCTGTAACATGTGATGAAGAAGGCACAGTATGTACTATGTGGATCAATTGAATATCTTGTTGTATCTCCTTCAGATCCTTCTCAACCCTTTCATACAACTCTTCTTGATTCGCTCCATGTCTTTGCATG
Source organism: Picea engelmannii (assembly GCA_009831015.1). Taxonomy (NCBI): domain Eukaryota; kingdom Viridiplantae; phylum Streptophyta; class Pinopsida; order Pinales; family Pinaceae; genus Picea; species Picea engelmannii. Next base: position 282,086 of record ML798166.1, read on the forward strand.
ATCTCCTTAGAATCATCCTCCATGGATCTGCAGACCAAGATGATGTCATCCTCCATGAACGTGCCCTCCAACTGTGGCTTGCTAGCACATGTCTTATTTCTTTCTAAGGGTTTCTCTGGAGAAACCTTCCTCTTCTGCGGTGTTACTATTTCAGTAGGGGGATGTTTCGGTGGTGTAGCTTCGCCTTCTCCTTTCTTTTCTCCTTCATCCCCTCCTCCTTGTTTATTTGCTTCACTTCCTCCTCCTAGCGAGATGGATCCATTTCCTTTAGAAGCATTTTCCTCTTCATCAGTCTCTATATTTTGGACATCCTCCTTTTTCTTCTTCTTCTTCACTCTGGATTGTCCAACATGCTCGACCCGGGTGACGAGGGGACTTCCTATGATGTCAGTGAAGGATATTTCTTCATCATCGACCAGTACAAGGAAATCCTCTAACCACTCCTTTGTGATCTGCTCCATGTCTTCCTCTGTCATCTTGTAATATGATTGTAATTCTTCTTTTCTCTCATCTATGTGCACAGTGATATAGATAAAATGTTGATCTGCACAAAACTTGAATATCGGTCTGTACTGGTGCAAGGTGCACGGTTTCATGTGCAGAAATGCTTCAATGGAAACCTTCAGTTGCTAATAATATGCACGGAACACAGTTTTTGACTGCCATTGCTTCGACATGTCATTGGTGTACCACAAGGTAGAGAAACTAGTGGCCACCGACTCTGATGTTTTGATCTCTAGGAAGGTGTCTCCTTTAGGAATTTTCCAAGCGACAAATGAAATCAATATGATCATCCAACTAAAGTGGAACTCATATCCCTGATATTGAGCTTCACGACATTATTTTTCAAGTTCGTTGATGAGGTAATTTTCCCAATTCATCTGCATGCCCTCCACACATTTTCCTGCGAGGTCCACCACGAACCCGGTGACCTATGTGGGGCGATTATTTCTTACGAGCTTGCCAACTATGAGTTGACAAGAGAGGCACACTGCACCATCCTAGATAGAGGCTACCTTGTAGCCTCTCTTACCCTTTTCAACTTCGCCATACACCTCATTGATGTGTTGTGCCAAGGAGTGATATGAGGCCTTCCCTGGGTAAAACTGTTGAGGGTTGGTTCCCTTCATGGTTAATATTGTAATCAAGTGGATCAGTATCGGATCCACAGTAATACGCTGATCGAGCCATAGGTATCCACCATGGTATCACGACAAGAGGAGTTTAATGCAAGCGTTAACCTCCTAGTGACGACCAAAATGAGCAATCTTCATCACGTTTAGTATCGTGGACTGCGCCAACTCCTTAATCCATGGCTGGGAAACTAGGCGAGGCTTCTTCCGAGTTGTATTCATCAAATATCTATGGGGTGCGAGCATAGCATAGTTATTTATATCTCCAAGGTTTAAGTCATTGTTCTTCAGTAGTGGGATCTGTCCTAACTAGCTCCCAACTATGTGTAGTCCTTTCGGGATGTATGTGGTGATCAAAATGTATTCATAGTCTCATGGGATTTTGTCGTAGTTAACCATTCCAACCAAAGGTGGGATATAGTCTGGTAAGATCGACGGGATCTGCTTTGCATTCTCCATATCACCATGATGCTTACTTCGTTGCTCAGTCACAGGGTTAACATGGCCAAAACGTCATCCAGTCGAAGGGAAAGCCTGCAGTCCCCTCGTCGACGACGCCTGTACACCTTCAGACATATCTCTATCAGCAATGAACTTCTTAAGAACCTCTTCGACGGACTTCTCTAACTCAGTGGGCTTGTCCGACAATCTCACTATTAAACAGACCGATCGAGGTAGGTGAATCGGATAAGTGGGGTAGACAAATAGACAACGACGTCTTAGTTTTTGATAACACATCTTGACACATAGTCAATTATCTATTAGGTCTTTTAATCACAGGTGGAAAAAAGTGGTCCCAACGCAGTGTCCAATGGGTTAAATAAGCGGGCATTGTAATGGATTCTTCCAATGGGTAGGAATGCTTCCATCAATGTGAATATGTCCATTATGGCACGGTCTCAATGTCCAATGGTGGTCTATCCACCCATAAATGTTTTTTTATAGATGTTACAGAGAATCATTCTAATGGTTGGGGTGCCTCCAACTGTTATATAGCTTCGTCTGGGGGAAGTCCCATTATGCGCGGCTGTGTTGTTCCAGTGAGGCCCAAATCTTGCAAACCTACCTCCTGCCAAGTCTTCCATTTGTTCTCTGTAACTTCTTGTAGCTTTTCCAACTTGGATTTCTTCTTACTGAGCTTCCTTGCCTTATTTCCTATGATCTGAGCTTCTCTAAATGTTTCTGGATTCCTCTTTGTATTCTTATTATTATCTTCTCCTAGTGAAGCGACTTCGCACTGTTGATGTGCTTCCAAGGGGTTCAAAGTTAATATCCCTTCTCTTATTAATTACAGGGTGGGTATTCTTCTTTCTTGAATGGATATATCCTTCAAACCTTCTTGTGTTATTTCAACTTTGAAAACTAATTCTCTTGCATTCAATTGCTTCGACTTAACTTCTCGTTCTTCTATTAGTCGATCTATTTTTCTAGCTATGAAATCCCTTAGTTATTTCTTTTTCTTTTATGTAGCTTCTTCCTATGCTTTCCTTATAATCTAATCTTTCTCAATCCAAGTCTTTTCTAGAAAAAGTGGGAAAGGGACGTTATTCTCAACAAACTTAATGACTTAAAATTCCTCTTTAGTCGATGTTCGATGGCCAATAATAGGTACATTAGTAACTCTTCCACATAGGGTTATCATCTTTCCTTTAAACAAGCCTATCCTTCCCAATGAAGGTACCATAGTAGACTTTCTCAAAATTTCCCAAGTGTCTTCTATCATAATATTCACTTGTGTTTCTTTATCCAAGACACAGTATATGTCGAAGTCTCCTATTCTTGTACTTATGCGTTGTTTTTCTTTCATGGTCTCTGTTAAACTAACATCTTTATGAAAATCCATCATTTCTTTCAACTGCACTAATGTAGTCTGAACTTCCTCTGATATGTTTTCTTTATGCTTCTCTAACACGTTCTTAGTCTCTTGAATTTCTTTTTCTTGTCTCATGTTCATCCTTTCAACTTTAGAAATCCTCCTTGGACAATCCTCAACCTCATGGCCAACAATTTTAAAACAAATACAAATAGGACTTCTACAAGGACATTCCTTAGCAAGATGTCCCGGTCTTCTCCAATTATAACATAGTGTCAATACTCTTTTTCTTCTATATGCTCCCCAACTTGTCTTGTACTGTGCACATGGATTACAATGCTAGACCTACAATCTACAAAAATTCTTTCTATGCATAGGAATAAAATATGATTCTTCATTTCGATTAGCTTTACTTAGATCAAATCTTTCTTCCAATTGCGGCCTAGCTTTCAAACTAGGACGTAATCTATTAAACATACCTAAATTCATGCTTTCAAAACAAAACTTTTCACTTATCTTACTCTTATCAAAGCACAGAGATTTATCTCTTTTAAGATCCTACCTCTTTTCTTCAGATCGGGTTTCTTTCTTAGCACAGAGCTTCACAATTCAAGTAGAGTATTGCGCACTATAGCAACAGATCTATGCACAAAGATTCTCTTTTCTTTACATCGGCTCCCATCAATCATAGTTTCATATCCCAAAAATGGAACCATCTGTTGGCACAGGGGCATACCTATGGTTCAATGCTTCAACAACGCACCAGAAAAAACCCTAACTATCGGCCCTTTTGGTAACACCTATGAAGCAAGCGAAGTCTCACCCGAGGTAGAAGCAAGGGGAGTTACAGGAATCAGGTGTTTGTAACCAAGTTGGGACACAAATCTGTGATTATAACACTTCGCAGAGTATTCTAGCAACACTTAGAAGGTGATATGCATTAGTTCATTAGCTTTATTAACATCGTAGAGAAAACCCTAAGATAGATCGACGCAGTAACAATAAAGATACTTCAATCAGTTAGCACATAGCACTGAGTTAGATCTAACATTCATTCATTCTACGCACTATTCATCAACAGATCTATCTAACAAACATTATAAGAAAATCACTGAATATATTCATAGCATAAACAATACAACACAAAGCAAAAAAAATACACAAGATATACGTGGTTCACCCTAGTGTGGGGCTACGTCCACCAACTGCTTTGTTTTCCCTTGACCAAGTTTTGGGAGATCCTTGGTCAATTTTGACGTATTTTGGGACTTCAACAGCCTGTCAAAGATGGAGCGTAAGACGAAGCAGAGATCGTGGGATCTCAGCCCCTTTTTGGGATTTGGGAATGTGTAATGGGTATGGGATGTCAACCCATGGGTTTACCCATGTTTAGGCCTATTTTGTAAAGTATAAATAAGTATTTAGGTGATATAAGTAGAGAGGCCGAAAAGCTAAGTGCTAAGTGCAAGTTTGGTTTGTATGTGCTTTGTGCATATTGTGAGAAGCTTGTAGAGCTAAGTGCAAGTGGTTGTAACAGACTGTGAAAGGTTTTGTGCTAGACCTAGCTCAGGGAAGGAGGATCTAGTGAGGTGTGCGTCAATCTCATGGCCTATGCAGAGTAGGTTTTTTGTGGCTCGGTGCATGTATATTATCGATTGAAGCTAATAAAAAAGAAGAGTTGGTGGACATAGCCCCAATGTGGGGGTGAACCACGTAAATATTGTGCTATTCTATTTTGTGCGATGTGTTGGTGTATTCATGTGTTATTTGCTAAGTTCTTGATCTAGATAGATAGATAGATAGATCTATTTATGCTTTGTGCTTATTATGAATATACTAGATCTGATATAGGTGAATGTGCTTAGTTCTTGAATCTGCTAGATCTGATTCATTTATTTATGATAAGTTCTTAAATACTTTAGATCTGGGTGAATGATGTGATGCTTTGTTTTATCTGCGAAGTAGATTTTGGGTAAATAATGATGAACTAATGGTGCTAAGTGCTCTATTAAGTATTATAATCACATATATGTGTCCCATCTAAGGTTGTAGACACTTGAGTCCTGTAACCACCCCTTCCTCTACCTTGGGTGAGACTTCATCTACTTCGCAGGTGTTGCCAAAAGGGTTGGTAGTTAGGGTTTTGTTGGTGCGTTGTTAGTGTTGAACCCTGGGTCTGCCCTTGTGCCAACAAATGGTTTTGTTTCCGAGACCTGAAACTATGATTGCTAGGAACTGAGGAAGAAGAAACTTTATGAAAATATCCGACTTGAAATTGTGATTGTTGGGAACTAAGGAAGAAGAAGCTTTGTGCAAAGATCTGACCTGAAATTGTGAAATCTCTATGCGTAGATCTGTTGCTCTAGTGTGCAGTACTCTATTTAGTTTGACAAGCTCTGTGCTAAGGAAACGAAATCCAATCTGAAGAAAAGAGGTAAGATCTGAAAGATTTGTGCTCTGAGAAAGGAAAAAAGTGAGACTTTTTTATTAAAAGAGGTAAGATCTAAAAGCCTTATGCTCTGATAAAGGTAAGAATATTGAAAAGTTCTAGATCTGAAAGCTTTGTGCTCTGTAGAAGTAAGATAAGTGGAAATTTTTGTTTCAACAGTATGGATCTAGGTATGTTTGATAGATTCTATTCTAGCTTGAAAACTAGGGTATTAATAGATAAAAGAAGATTTGATATGAGTAGATATGATAAGAATAGTGAAAAATATGTTATACCTATGCATAGAAAGAATGTTTGGACTAATAAGTGTATGCAGGACCCTAGAAAGAAATGTTTGTAGGTTAGCTACCATGATCCTAGTGCATAGTGTAGGAAAGGTTGGGGATCATTTAAAAGAAAGAGAGGATTAACCCTCTGTTACAGTTGTAGAAGACCAGAACATCTTGCTAAGGAATGCCTTGGGAGAAGACCCAGTTGTCTTTGTTGCAAAGCTATGGACCATGAAGTATTGGATTGTCCTAGAATGATTGCTAAGATTGAAGAAATGAACATGAGACAAGAAAACCCTAAGGCAGATCCAAAAACTAAGATTATGATAGAATCCCAGAAAGAATCAGAAAAAGTATTGCTACACATGAAAGAAACCCTGAATGACCACCGACATGTTAGATTATCAGAGATATTCAAAGAAAAAGAATGCCTTGAAGCAAGAATATGATACTTTGACATTTATTGTGTTCTAGATGAGGAAACATAGGTGAATATTATGATAGGGAGAATTTGGGAAGCTATAGGGAGGCCTACTATGATTCCTTCATTAGGAGGAATAGGACTATTCAAAGGGAAGTTGATAAACCTATGTGGAAAGCTCACCCAGATACCTATGAATGCCAATGGAACTTCGACAGAGGAAGATTTTGAGATTATTAAATTTATTGAGAACAATGCCCCATTTACCATGCTACTAGGAAAGCCTTGGATTGAAAGAGATTAGGCCAGAAGGAAAGAAGAAGAAGAAGTTTTAGAGAAGAAGAATCAAGAGTTAAAAGAATTCATGACTAGAAGGATCACACACTTGATTTAAGAATAGAAGAACAAATCGAAGCTATTTAACACCAGAGACCCGGATGTCGAAGTTGCAAGAACACTAGAAGACCCACAGAATATTGAAGTACCTATTCCAGATAAAGAAGAAGGATCACCCTCGAATCTTAGGAAAGAATCTCAATAGTGCGAAGTAACTATGCCAAAAGAAGATAAGAATCAGAATGGTAAAAGGCCTACCGAGACGAAGCTCACTGGGAAGAAGGCTAGAAAGAGAAGTAAGAAGAGAGATAAGATTGACAGGTTACAGAAGGTTCCAGAGGAAACCACGTAGAAGAAAAATTTGCAAAATTGGATCTTCATTGGGATATCAGAACAGCGAAACATGACACTTCACTATGATGAAGCAATATAGCCATTGGGGACATTATAACCGTTAGAACAATGCTCTGAATGGGTAGAAATACATTTATGGATAGACATCTCACCATCTAACTGTTGGGATCGCGTCATAACAGACAAAAAATAGTTAATGAAGGATTCATACCTGTTGCAAGTGACTCGTTGTCGAGTTACCTATTTATCTCGTCATGCCATGCATCAAGAACAATTTTTCCAACTGATATTTTAAGCCCACAAACTAAGTTGATTTTATACAATGATCATCGCACTCTTGTTGTCTATTCTATTGCAATATCTAAGTTACTCCTCGAACTCAAGATTGTTAACCCAGAGTGTGTATGTTGGACGAGCTGAGCGCTGTAGAGAAATTTGTTGAAGAAGTTATGATCAAACTCATGACTGAAAGATTCATGTCGATTTATACAGGTGTACAAGCATCGTCGACGAGACGATTTCCAGCCTCTCCGTCCACTGCCTGCAGAGCAAGACCATCCTGACCATCAGATGAAAATTGAACCAAGAATAAGGATGATCTAAAGAATTCCAAATTGATCCTGACCATATTACCCACCTATATACCACCTTTGAGCGGTGCAGTAAATCGAGACAGTGTGCCCAGATATTTCGAATACACCTTGGTTATGGCGTACCTCCCGAAGGGGATACGCGTAGTTCGAGTAGACCAAGATAAGATTGTAGCGTTGAAGTTTAGTAAATTCAACCTCGGAGATCGCAAATTCTTTAACATGGTCACTCCACATAAGTACCTGACTATGAACCTCGCATAGTCCACCCTGCTGAACGTCATGAAGATTCCCCACTTTGGAAGACATCAGAAGGTGAATGCATGTGTTAAGCTATTGATTTCTTGTTACCATGGAAGCTATTTGTGGCTAAACCATTGTATAACAGTTGATCCAATACTGATCAATCAGATCATAGGGTTGAGTATGCAAGGACCGGATCCACAATATTTTTACCCTAGAAAAACCATGGATCGTGCTCTAACACAGAAGATCAAGGACACTTATGGTGACGTCGAGAAGGGAACATGAGGATACAAGGTAGCTTCTATCTAGAGTGGCACAATGCACCTCTCCTGTTAGTTTATTGCAAGGAAGTTAGTATGAAATAATCGACCTACCCAAGTCATCGATTTTATAGTCGACCTTGCAGGGAAGTGTGTGGAAGGCCTTCAGATGAACTGGGCGAAGTACCTAGTGAACCAGTTGGAACTCGACTACAGAGAAGAACAAGATCAAGGATACGAATTTCATTTCAGCTAGCTCTTGATCATTATATATTTTATTGCGTGGGAGATGCCAAAAGATACGACCTTTTCAGACATCGAACATTTTGAACCGTTGGATGTGAAGTTCAGTGCACTGTGGTATTCAAGCGATATGAATAAACAGTGGAAATCAAATGTCATTTTTCATACCTACTACAATCAACTGAATATAGCCATACAGTCTGAGCCTAGCATGACTCCAAACACTCTGCACCGGTTTAGTCCTTTGATGAAGTTCAGCGTAGATTGACATTTTATTTACATCACATCGCATGTCGACAAACACACGCAACATATTCAATCCTACTATAAGATAACGAAGGAGGAATTGGAGGAAATCACCAAGGATTAGTCAGTGGAATTCCTTATTACAACAGAAGTTGTGGAGATATCTGACATCAACAACCCAGAAACTGCGTAGGATACACCCAGACCTAGAAAAACAAAGAAGACCGAAGAGGTCCAAGAATTAGACAGTGCATCTGTGAAGACTGCTTCCATATCACTAGATAAAGGAGGTGATGGTGAAGAGTTAGATAAAAAATAAGTCTAACAGAAGCAAGGAAACGAGGTTGATCCCCTAAATAAGAGGAAAGGTTCGCCTCCAAAACCTTCCTCCCTGAAGAAATCGAAGGCCACCATGACCAAGATGAAAACTGTCCTCACCTCCGATGAATTCGACATCCTCATAGCAACCATGCAAGATGCTTCGCTAGAAATAGCAAAGAAACAAGAAGAAAAGCAAGAGGATATCTATGACTAAATTGAGACTAAAATTTGAGGGGTACAACAGGCCCTATAGTCCAGCCGCGCAGTCTCCACTGCGTCCGGAGAACCAGAATTGGGAGATGAGCCAGCTCAACTCCACTGCCTAGCCGATACAGCTGAAGCTCACCTTCGATGAGCACGCGAAGAAATAGCGCAAGCCACCCAGGATTTGACACAAGTACAAGGAGTACTCGTAGAGAAACACAGTGATGCAGAATAGGAAAATATTTCTCTCCAAATGAAGTTTGATGAAGAAAAAGAACAGCTATAGCAAGAAAAGGAATAGTTGCTCGTGGAGCAACTCGAAATAAAAGAGGTGGTCAACAAAGAAATTTGCTCTGTGACAGTCTTACAAATCAAGGTAGAAGACCGAGTTACACAACAAGTGAACCAGCTCATAGAAGCCATACAACAGCTACAGGAACACATAACATATTTGGAGCTACGCACTCTATCTGATACCCCACAAGATGTAAGAGACCAAAGGGAAGCAAACACTCAGAGCGCAGTTGAAAGGATAAAGGATCTTACCCTGGAATGTAAGAAACTCACTGATCACAGTGCCCAGATCTATGAAAAAATCATGAAGAACTTGGAACTAAAGGCACTGGAATCACAGCTCCAAGAGGCAAAGTATCAAGCTAAAAAGATACAGGCACAACTAAATTCCCTGTCAGCTGTGGAAAGAATGAAGCGCTCCCAAGAGAAACGACCTGCACAACAACGGATCCATACTATAGAGAATAGTTATGGAAGTAACTCAGAGGCTCCAACCCATACAAGATAAGGCTTATCAATTATTTATATAGGTAGAATTTTTTGGCCCTTGGTTATGGAAGGAAGCGAAGAACAATAAAGAAAAGGTGAAAATAAACTTCTCAGGAGACACAGTGACTATCACTGGGTCGAAGTGAGAAAAAGAGCAGAAAAGATGGAGCAAAGAGAGGAAATGCAAGCCATTGGATGAGGAGATCAAGGATGACATATCAAGAAGGATTATGGATCGTGGACAACTCCGCAAGCAGAAAAAGCCACCATTGGATACTTTGGAGCAACATGTGAGAAGGAAGGAAAGACAGGCTGGTGAAGCCCAGAAAAATTGGGTCATGTTGACCTAGGGTTTTTTAAACCTAGGGTTTTAGTATCTATGGTTTTTGGAACCTAGGGTTAGGCCTAAAAGTTGTCGATGAGGGGTTGTAATGTATAAATAGAGGTCTAAAGGGCCTAGGTGTTGTTGGTAATTCTGCAGTACAATATTGTTGTAGATCTAACTATAGTATTGTGTGAGGGATCATTGTATTGAGAGATAGAAGTGTTGAGAGAGAGGAAGCCTTCTGGTATTGTAAGATCTTCTTCTATGTGCTAAGGTCAAGTCCTATAGCTGGGTGCACAGGAAGGGGAGAGAAAGAGAGAGAAGAAACATGATCTGCTAGCTGAGAGCATAGATAAGAACTGTATGCTTTACCTTAATGAATCATAAGCACAGTTCTATGGACATAGCCCTAGAGAGAGGGTGAACCACGTACATATGTTGTTGTGTGTGTGATTGATTCTTTGATCTCTATCATTTTTATATTGTTACCTACCTTATTGTATTAGATCAAATATATAGTTGTGAAGGATAGATCTAGCTAGTTGAATGATAGATGCATGATGTATTGTTGTTGTAGTAGATCCACTTGATATTCCCCTAGTTGTAGAAATATTTATCTTGAAAACCCCTCATAGATGCTTTAGGTGAGACTGCATCTTCTTCACAGGTGTTGTCGAAAGGGCTAGTAGCCAGGGCTTGTTGGTGCGCTCTTGGAGCTGAACCCTGGGTCTGCCCCTGTGCTAATAAATGGTTTCGTTGCCAGGATAGGAATATTCGTGAGGGAATGTCAAGGTGGTTCCCATCGAAGACAAAGATTCCAAAGTGGATAGAATATCAAGAGAAGGACTTTGCTGAAGCTCGGAACAAGAACCCTAATCTTAGTATAGAATATTGGTTGGAGAAATATATCTTTACCAAAATTCATGAGATATTCTTTGGAGGGATCCATCAAGAGCTACATGAGTGGTTAGCTAGGTTAGTAGATACCCAGTTCGAGATAAGACCTAGATCTCCTGTAGTTTGGACATCGATGTTGATACAAAAGGTTAAAAGGGTTGATAATGTTGTATCCAGGGAAGTAGATCACTGGTTTGATAATACCATTGGAGGGTATATCACCGAGTTTGTTGTTGACAGAGTAGAGTCATATAGCCAAGATGAAAGATATTTTTTTAAAGGACAAAGAGGAAAATTTTTGCAAGTCCTGAAGTTGAGACTCAAAATGTTGTTGCACGAGAAGAACATATTGAAGATACAGTAGATCAAGAAGATTTGAAAAGGCTAATGTTCAAAAATTTGGATAGCGACAATGACACATAAGTGGGTCATACGCGTAGTGGAAGAGTATTTCAAGGGGTTCACCTTGATAACCTCTTTAAGAAAAAATATGGGGAAGAGGGTTTCTACAGTGGAGAAGAGGCAGATCTGACAGATGAAGAACATTCAGAACCCATGGGCCAGAGGAAGAAGTAGCTGAAGAACTTCACCGAAACGAGCCAGAAACCTTAGGAAATGCGCAGGCTACTGAAATAAGTAATATCAATCCTCTTGTTGTTTCAAAAACTCTAAGTAATCAGAATATTCCAAATCACCAGAGTCCACAGAGCACTATTACTAGCAGATCAACATCCACTCAGACAGGAAACCTAGGCAACTCCATGGCAGATGAGATGAGGCTCCCTATCTTTAGAGGAGATGGATCTGAATATTCTGATCAACATTGGTTCCTATGTGAGGTCATATGGAACATTAAAAATATTACCGGTGAAGCTATTAAAAGAAACCAGTTTAGCACTACACTGAGAGACTGCGCATTGAGTTGGTACATGAAGCTTGTCCAAGGACTTGTGTAGCCTAATCCATTGAATGAGATCAAGAACACACTGATTGTAGAGTTTAAGAAACCTAAGTTGGAATCCCAATGTATTATAGAGCTGAAAGAGATCAAGAAAAAGGCAGCCGAACCTGTTTGGGAGTTCGATCATAGATTTAAGACCCTTACAAGAAGATTGACCTTTAAGATTCCAGACGAGTAGAACAAAGAATGGTTCATCATTTCTCTCTTACCACATATCAGAGTCCCCCTGATGTAGAAAAATATTTCTTTGTAGGTAGAAGAATTGGAGATTGCCATGAAGCTTGAATCAGCCCCTATGGGAGAATCCAACTCAGGTATGAGTCAGATCTTGAGTCAACTAACTAGTTTGTCTCTACATGTCAAAGACATGAAGAAAGACAAGGGAAAAGACAAAAGAAAAGACATCTAGTGTGTCAAATGTAGATCAGAAGGTCATGACAAGGAACACTACCCTCTATTCAATGAATACTTGGATTTTGGAGCTTCGAGCCCCTTGAAGCAAGTCACCTTACCTTGGTGTGAAGTATGCAAAAATCGACATTGCCCTGGTGAGTGCTATTACATGCAAAAATACGTTCAGACACCCACAAACTTGTATTGCACATTCTGTAAATCAATAGGGCATGACGATAGAGATTGCATAGATTATGATCTCATGCATGAAATATCAAGAGACATATACAAGATCCAAGGTGAAGTACATCAAGAAGGAAACAATGCACAATATAAATCCCCAGGAAGAGGAAACTTCAATCCTCATGGTGGATACAAAGGACGAGGATGAGGAGGAGGAATGGGTCGAGGTTGAGGAAAAATAATCTGTTATAGCAGCCAGGACATCTAGCAAGGGACTATCATAACTCTTACACATGAAATTTTCACACCTAGGTACCTC
>ML798166.1:322829-337495 GCA_009831015.1 Picea engelmannii
GCAATCAAGACAAAACTACGCATGCATGCTACTGATCTACTAGAGGGTTAGAGATTAAATACAAATCAAATAACATAGATAAGACTCATGTATTTGGGACGGGAAAAGTATATTTTTCATTAATCTCAATATGAACTAACTTACAATGATTATAGAGACCGGCCACCGTTCCACGATCCTGATCCTGGGCTCCTCCTCTTCTCTTGTCCTCCAACTTCTTTGCTTGAATTCTCCTAAAGCTCGAGGAAAGGCTAAAGGGTTGGGACAAAACGGACTTGGCAATTTGGCAGAGTTTCTTTGCTATGATTTTTCTCCTTTGAATAGTACCCCTACCCCTCCTTTTATAGGATGGAAGGAGCTAGGGTTTTAGGCGAACTCTCGGCCATGCATGGCTGGGAGTTCCAGTTAACTAAAAAAAATCTATTCGTCCCGGCGGAAACTTTCCTAATTTTTTGCTTTGTTAGGTAAACGTGGGCTGTAGTGGGCCAGCCAGTGTTCACACGCATGCTGCAGAAGGCCTGCCAGCGTCCCAACGCGCCCAGTGTTAAGTTAGGGCACGGGTTACTTGATTGAGGAGGTTTTTGAAGAGTCTGTTCAGCATGGCTTTGGCAAGGAAAGGCAATGAGTAGGCCTGATGCCAGGTAAGCAGGGATAGTGAAATTTAGGGTTATAACACCTTCCTCCTCACACATTAGTTTATATAGATCTAAAAGGAAGTCAGTGACCATGATAAGCATCTTCTCTCTTAAGAGTTAAGAGTCTAGCTCTCAAGAGGAGATCTACCTGTCCGTAGGGAGATTTTCCTTCAATAAGAACCCTTGTACCACTTTCATTTATTGCAACTCCTTTGAGCATGTCATTGAGGACTGCCCTATGCTACTATCCAAGATTCAAGAAAGACGAGGACCCCAGCAGAACCCACAAGTGCAATTGATCTATGCTGAACCTCGCGGAGCAGACCTTAGAATCATTGTTATTACTCAAGGAGGCACTACCACAGGAGAAGATAGAATGAACCAAGGAAATATCACAGAAGACTCAGGCATCAGGAAAGCTGGAGAGAAGACCCAAAATTTTGATGCGAAGAAAGAAAGACAAATATTTGAGGAAGCAAGGAAAGAGTTCAAAGAAGATCAAGGTTCTTCCTCCAAAACACGACCAGAAATAAAAGAATATGGGATTCCTTAGGCATTTGATCAGTCAGCTTTGTCAAAAGGAGGAAAAGAGGTTAGTAAGCTCATTGAATTTTTATACACTTGTATTAAGTTAATTCAAGATGAGAACGTTGTGCAAGAACTACAGAACTTAATCAGGAAGTATGAGCTAGGGAATATAGACCCCTTACTGAATAGAGTAGCACACAAAATTGGTAAGAAGAGAAGGACAAATAAAGACTTACATTTGAATTCTCAAATAGGAGAGTATGATATAGACTATGTGGTCCTCGACTTAGGGTCGGAGGTCAATGTCATGGCGAAGAAAAATTGGGCACTAATGGGAAAACCGAGGTTGATCTATTCCCCTATCATACTTAGGATGGCTAATCAATAAGCTATCATCCCATTCGAATTATTGGAGCTTGTCCCTATGGACATCAACGGAGTTAGAACCTTTGCAAATTTTGAGGTAATTGAAATTGTTGATGACAGCTTCCCTTACCCTGCATTACTAGGAATTGATTGGGCCTTCAACAATTCCACTGTAGTTGATTTGAAGAAAATACGTATGACATTTGAAAGATATGGCCTTAGGTTCATTGCACCCTTAGATCCAGATGAAGGTCCATGATACAAAGAGCCCATTAGAGAAGAAGATCATGCATACGAATTGGAAAACAACTACAAACTAACAGCCAGACAACAAGATTACATCAACCCTACAGCCGATAAGAATCTAAGTTGGTGAAGTGACAGTGTGTGCTCATCAGATTCAAAAGAAGCATTGGAGAACTGGAAGAACCATATGTATGAAGTATCTACCAGAAGATGTGCTAGATTAACTAGAGAAGTTTGTTGGATTGGCACAACAGTGAGTAACTTACCCACATTTGATGGTCTGAACCCTTTCGAAGCCTTCCTATCAGATTTTGAAACAAGTGTACTAATACAACAGAGATTGTTGGAAATGGAGGAGGCCCTAAAATCCACACTAGAAAGATGGTGGGGGACACATAAAAGAAATATCACAGACTGGACCCAATGTCGAACCTTGATGACAGTGTGGTTCTCAGCACAAGCAGTAAGTTGCAAAGTAATATATACCAGTTGAAGTTTCCCAAAGGACCACATGAGAATCTATGAATAGGCCTAGAGTGACATTCCTCGAAAACAATGGGTGCACAGATTCATTAAAACACTGGACATGGCCCCTATCAACTAGTACCTTCAAGCAGAGCTATGCCTCATCACTACATATTGGGAAGGTATGATTCAGAACCTTGTAACCACCTTTTTATTTGAAAGTGAATATCCTTCAGTAGAATAAGCATTATAGATTGTGAGAAATAAGGTATTCAAGGAAGCATCTAGCCTCCCTATGGAACAAGAAGAGGACGAATGGACTGCACCTCTCTAGAAATTGCAGAGTTTCTACAACATCAATGTCGATGACGATGATGAACCCAGGAAGGTAAACATCATTAAAACAGAAGGAAAAATAATTGTGGAAGGACCAAGAGTTGAGCTACCATTTATTGGTTAGCCAATCAAGATTAAAAAATTCAACATTGGGACAGAGGAGACACCGAAGCTTGCCAATGTTGGAGATTATTGGGATGTTTCTACCATTGACAAGTTTACAGAGTTATTGCACGAGTATCAGGACTTGTTTCTGACCAAGTTCATTGATATGAATGGTATCAAAGGTCCTATGGGATAAATGAGGATCCCTTTGAAACCAAGTGCGAAGCCAGTCAAGTAAAGACTCTACAAATTGAACCCAAAATATAAGTAAAAAGTGAAGATTGAGCTCGACAGAATGTTGGAAGCAGGGATTATTGAACCTATCGAAGAGTCGGAGTGGATTAGCCCTATGGTTGGGCAAGACAAGAATATGGGAGAAATCAGGATATGTGTGGACCTCAGAAAGTTGAATGATACATGTCTGCATAACCCTTTCCCTACGCCATTCATTGATGAAGTATTAGACAACGTGGGAGGCCAGGAGGTATATTCTTTTACAGATGTATTTTTAGGATACCATTAGATCCAGATTGCTAAGGAGGATAGCCACAAGACCACGTTTTCCACAGAATGGGGATCCTACCAATATACAGTAATTCCATTTGGACTAAAGAATGCCCCATCCATCTTTTCCAGGGTGGTGGTCGAAGCGTTCAAATAATTTTTGCATAAATTTTTAGAAGCATATTTTGATGACTGGACTATGTTTAGTTTGTTGAAAAATCATATTGAATGTCTAAGGCTAATATTGGATAAATGAAGGCAGTGTCAAATTGATTTGAATCTGAAGAAGTGCATCTTCTTCTCACCATTTGGAGTGTTATTAGGCCATATTGTATGCAAGCAGGGATTGTTGGTTGATCCATCTAAAATTGCAATTATAGTTTATTTTCCACCTCCTACTTCAGTCAAAACATTGCGCATTGTGCTAGGACATACTAGATATTACAGGAAATTCATTAAAGGCTATGCACAAATCACAACACTGATGGAGAAGTTGTTGAATAAGGATTGTGAGTTTGGCTGGACAGACGAATGCCAATAGAGCTTTGACATGCTGAAATAGAATATGGTCACTGTGCCCATTCTGGTTTTTCCAGATTGGAGCAAAGAGTTTCATGTACACGTCAATGCATCTTCTATTGCACTGGGAGCAGTACTGGCACAATCGGGAGAAGAGGAGATCAACCACCCATTAGCTTTTTGTTAGAAGGAAGCTATCTACAGTTGAAATTAATTACACCACTACCAAGAGAGAAGGATTATCCATGGTGTATGTGTTGCAAAATTTCCACCACTACTTGTTGGGAGGACACTCTAAAATGTTTACAGATCACTCTACCCTAAATTATCTAGTCAACAAGCCAGTGTTAGGGGGGATAATATGAAGATGGATTCTATTGTTTCAATAATATGATTTTGAAATCATAGTTAAGCCAGGAATAATGAACAAGGGTCCTGACCACTTGTTGAGGCTGGAACATCGCGAAGAACCCACCAGTTTGGAGGATACACTGTCAGATGCATAGTTTCTCTCCATTAGAAAGATTGATGACCACTTCACAGACATAGTCCAGTTCCTGTCAACAGGAATGGAACCTAGTGAGTATACAATTCCCCAGAAGAAAAAACTAGTGCTGCGCGTTGCAGACTTTTCACTTATAGTTGGTCAGCTATACAAACTGGGACCTGATGAGATACTAAGAAGATGTGTTATGGAGACAGAGCGACCATTGATCCTTGCAGAAGCTCATGAAGGCATCGCAGGAGGACACTACGCAGGGAGAGAAACTGCGTAGAAGATTCTGAGAGCTGGCCTTTGGTGGCCCACCTTACATAGAGATGCTAAAGATTATGCCAGAGCCTGTGATGTATGATAGAGAGTTGGGAAACCATCTAGAAGAGATGAAATTCCATTAGCACTGTAGACGACCCTATAAGAATTTGAAAAGTGGGCCATTGAATTCATGGGATCTATAAACCCACCAGGAAAGTGCATAGGAGCAAGGTATATCATTAATGCGACAAAATACTTAACCAGATGGGTTGAAGCCATAGAAGTTAAATACTGTAGTGTAACTACAGCTGCACATTTTATATTTGATGACATAATAACCAAGTTTGGATGCCCCAAGATATTTATGAGTGATCAAGGTACACACTTCATAAATAAGACAGTTGAAGCACTGACTGAATAATTTGCAGTCCACCATCAGAAGAGTACACCTTACCATCCACAATCAAATGGAATAGTTGAAGCATTCAAAAATATCTTGGAGACAACATTAACAAATATTTTCATTGTGAATAGGGACGACTGGGACTTAAGAGTACCTGTAGTACTATGGGCCTATCGAACCACTTGCAAGAAATTAACAATGCAGACCCCTTTCAAGTTGGTTTATGGTCTCGAAGTTGTTGTCTCGATGGAATACTTGGTACCAAGCTTAATAATTGCTTCTTTTACAGGTATGGATGAAACTGGTGTTGTTCAGGAAAGGCTCGCATAGTTGGTTGAACTAGAAGAAGACAGATTCATTACAAGATTCCACCAATAGGTTCAGAAGGAATGAGAGAAGGCATATCATGTCAGGCACATCAAGAAGAAGGCATTCAAACAAGGTGATTTAGTACTACTACTTGTTTATGATAGTAAGTTTTTAAAACACCTAGGGAAGTTCATAACACATTGTCTTGGACCATATGAGATCACCTATGTTACAGAAGTAGGAGTTGTGCAGCTGAAGACATTGAACAGAGAGTGGAAGGAAGGATTGGTGAATGGGTGTCGGCTAAAGTTGTACTATGACAACTAACTGCCTCGAAGCTCTCAGTAAAAGCATGAGAAAAAGGGTCTAGGTACCAGGTGCAGTTGAAACTGGGTACCAGCCACAGAAAAGACAGTTTTCACAAGGACAGGGAGGAGGCAAGAAGAAGAAAGCAAGGGTTTTGTTGCACAGTCCAAAGTTGAAGCAATACAGAGAAGGATTAGATATGAAGTGCCTCAGGATGAGTCACAAATGAGTATTGGGGGCCTGTTGGCCCTTGTTTATGGAAGGAAGAAAAGAACAAGGAAGAAAAGGTGAAAAGTGAACTTTGCGGGAGACACAGTGACTGTCACTGGGTCGAAGTGAGAAAAAGAGAAGAAAATATGGAGCGAAGCGAGGAAATGAAAGTCATTGGATGAGGAGATCAAGGATGACAGATCAACAAGGAATATGGATCATGGAAAACTCAACAAGTGGAAAAATCCATCGTTGGATGCTTTGGAGCACCATGTGAGAAGGAAGGAAAGACAAGTTGGCGAAACCTGAAAAAAGTGGGTCATGTTGGCCTAGGGTGTTTCACCTATTCTATCACCTTAGTGAGAAAAATAAAGGTTCTTGCAAGCTCAGTTGTGTCTGCTGAGCATGAAAAATGCAAGGAAAAGAGTTAGGAAAAGAAACAAAAAACTACAATTAAGAATCAAACTAAGAAATGCAATAACAACTAAATTCATGAGCATAGGGACATAGAAACAAAAAGAACCATAAGACCCATGTCACCAATGTTGAGGCTGATCTATTAGTGAAACAATACACCAAGAATAAAGGGGACTATGAGTCGCTTCTTCCTCCAAGGGAGGGCTCTTGGACCCCCACTAGCTAGCTCTTCTTACAACAAAGAAAAATAGAAAATGGTGAAAGAACTCTTTACAAATCCACTCAATGGGTGAGATGGATTGCCCAATGCAATGGTGCAAATATTCTCTTGACAAGGATGGAGTCCTCAAGAGAATAGAGGCAGCATAACATTACTTTGAATTCCTTGAAAAATGAGGCGCATCCATGGCCTTTTTATAGCATTCCTTTGAGCTATTGTTTAACTGCTTTGTAGTGTGAAAAGAGGCTAATTAGGGCATTTCTAGGTCTTTGACCATCCATCCAATCGAATCCAGTCTAGATTTGAGGGTCAAATCGGCTTGGGAGTTGAACCATAAGTGGGTGGGAGGCCGACCACTCTCATAAATGTGTCATTTAGCAGGTGCATTCCTTTTTGCGATAACAGTCACGCATCATGCGCGATTTGTGCGTTCCTGTTCCGCACATGTGCGCGCGCGCCCAGTGTCTTCATAGCGCCCTTCAATTTTTCACTATTTTGTATAGTTTTTTTTACCCTTTTGTGAATTCCTTGGTATTAATTCAGGTCCATGGATGACTTCATCACTGTTTGACGATGTTGAGTTCTTGTAACCATGTGCGGACGAAATTTTAGTGATAACAGATGCCCCCTGATGGATGAGGTTAGGAGCATACATATAGCCGAAATACATCAATGTTTCTTCTACTGAGAATGTTGTTGTAAGAGAGATAAATAGTGGGATCATCCAGAGTGATCCATTGGAGGGAAAAAGGAACCGGTAGGACCCGATCTTCCATGAGGTGTGTAAAATAGAAAATTGTGTACAAATGAGGTGGGCATGCCCCATGCTCGTGTCATGTAACTCCAAAAAAGATGACTGAAGTGTTGGTGTAGGCAACTGCAGTGCCCTCGAGGGCGGTCATGATAAAGACAAAAGACAATTCTGTATATGAAGATACTATGAATAGTAGGCAGTGATCGCGGTAATAAGTATCACCGAGTATGTGGGCATTGATAGCCCAGCCAAGTTCAGAGGTCTTCGGCAAATGAAAGAACTAACTGAAATAGTTGCAAAGTAAGACCCACCATAACATGAGAAAGTGTTGGCATTGAATCTTATGGGGGTCAATGATAGCAGGGAGAAATGGTGTTTCACTTTGTGCCATCCGAGATCTCTCATTGAGTGGATAATGAGAATCAAGATACTGTCGCCCTTCTGGAAAACTGTGTTGATGTCGACAAAAAGGGGGACGCGACTCCCAGAAGCAAATGGCTTCGTGAAATCTACTAGGTGAGGTGAGGAAGTGGAGGAGGTACATGGACGAATTCAAGATGTGGGAAGACTCAAGACTTCCCTTGGTTGGAGTATGTGTGAGATAAAAAGTGGCCACAACCGTTCAACGAGGTCGAGTGTCAGGGGGATGACAAGACCGTGGATAAGTTGTGCCAAAGGCAGGACAAGGTGAACAAATTCAGAGGGCAGAGGTAAGTGGCCTATGGGGTACTCTAAAGATATGGACAATGCCGGTAAGGGTGGACGATAAGTAGTGCTCCAACCAAAGGTGACATGGGTTGCGGTTGGCCAAAAAAAAAGGGAAGTAGGTCACCCAAAGGTGACGACAAAAAGGTAATGTAATGACTGAAAATAAAGGCATTTGTACAATAAATAATGAATAATTGGGGGGAAGTGTACAAATACAGAAGCGAGTGCCCCAGTGTGATATGGGTGGCCCATGTAGGGCATAATTTTCTTGGAGAACTGATGAAGGGTGGGGGCCCCATTGGTGAGTTTCTGTATGAGGTAGGTGAAATGAAGGGAGATTGGCAGATGGGTAAATGGATTGTGGATGAAATGGAGGGTTAATGCTACTGCAGAGGTGCATCCTAACTATAGAACCATGGAGAGAGAATCTGGGAGTTCGTTGGGAAAGCTAGCAAAATGAGGAGAAGGAGTATGTGGTTGATTCACGACATGATGTAAGACTATCAAGACTCCCATCCCTAAAGGGTTTTTGAAAAACAACATGAGTGTCATAAGTGCCAAAAGGTGCTATGAATGGGACAACTCATGTGGGTAAGAATGCTACTGGGTGACAGTACCGAGGATGCAAATGGAGGTGCGGGTACTGCAGAGCCGGGAGTGGGGATCCTAGAGGAAAATGTTAGAGGGTGTGACTAGAAATGTAAGTGTGATATAGAGGGAAAGACTACATGCCAGTGCTGAGTATATACCTGAAGGGGTTGTGCCGATGTATGATGATCAAGTACCTGCACACATGAAAACCAAATACCTGACATGAACAATATCTGAAGAGAATCGAAGATATGAGCATGTATTTGATAAGTGTGAATATGCGCATGCGTACCTGATCAGGGTATGAAAAGTGGCACCCCAGGGGCCCAGGATGAAAAGAGGCCCAGGGACTATTGTGATGTAGATGATGGGATGTTTATCCCATGGCTGAAGACAGATCGAGAAATGGACACCGTGGGCTCCCGGAATGGTGAGTGGAAGTTTGGAAAACAGGCCTATATATAGTTGTAGGGCCCACATTGCCACCTCATTTGTACTTGCTTCTATAGTGATTGGAAGAGAAGCATTCAAAGGAGATTGTGAGATTTAGGGAGGACGAGGCATCCGATTGAGGACCTGTGAGCATCAGGTTAGTGGTCTGATCATCTTGCATAGAATTAGGATTTCATTTTTTGGGCAGAGGTTGTACGGAGGGCCGTACGGAGGTGTTTAGGCAGTATGGGCCCCACATGCGCGGGCGATCCGGTAATAGCCGTGCACACGTGTGTGCATGTACACCGAATAGATGTGCATGGGAGCTCAGGTAAGGGGATTAAGGGTGCGCACTATGGGTGTGCCTGTTGGTTGAATAGACGCGCACATGTGCACGCTTTTCGGTTGCACAGGCGTGCATCTGTGCGCGCTTGTATGGTGAACAAGCATGCCTGAGAGCGTCCCTGTGTAGTGAATAGGTGCACACTCATGCGCGCCTGTGTAGTGAACAAGGGCACATATGTGCGTGCCTATGGGGTGTACAGGTGTGCATGTGTGCATGCCTATGGGTAAAAAAACCGCGCCGTGAAGGCAAGGTTGACGGGTATAAAAAGTGTCTTTTTGATGTTTTGGATTGTCCATGTGGCTGACTTAGGATGGTTTTGTGTGGTGTAGGTGAGTTGTGTGCATGATGTTGATTGGATGGTGAGAGCGGGATTGGTCCCAATTGCGAGACGCCATGGCTATTGAGGAGCCAGGCGTACGTGCGACTTTGGCAGCCTGTGGGCTGCTGAAGTTCTTTGAGTGCCCCTTGATACGGGCGCAGGAGTATCTCCTGTAGTTTCTTATCCATATGTGGAGTCTGGACTTGCACTACTTCATAGTGTGGGGATAGAAGATTCCTTTCACTGTAGTGGAGGACGTGTACTTTCTGACTGGGCTCCCATTTCAGGGAACACCCCTACCGGCGGAGTTGGTGCTTCCTAGGGATACACCGCTCGCGACGGTGGGCCAGAGATATTGTTTGGGGCCGAACTATATGTCCGGCACAGTTGTGAGCATCAGGGCGATGGATTCCCTAGCACATTGCTGCATAACAACGATGATTTTGAGAGTGTATGGGTCACTGGCAACACAGTGAATCAGCGGTGGCCAGTTGATGGTGATGGGGAGAGTGTTGGTCGGTGAGCATTTCGCCTGGGGGATTACGCTGCACTCGAGGATGGTGGGGTAGTTGGACCACTGTCGGTCCACGAATATGGGGGAGTTTTTCTTCAGGTCCATCCTGGTGGCCTGGTTTCTGGAGAGGGTGTCGATGTTATGCCCTAGGATTTTATTGGGTGCGCCTGGGGCACGAGAGTCGCGACTGAGGCGATGGTAGACCGTGTTGCTTCACCATGGTGGTGGCGAGGGTGGCCACTTCTTCACTGAAAAGGTGGAACAGGTATGGCGGCAGATACCACAGGTGATACTACGGTACCCCTACGCCGGGGTTGACTTCCGGGATGATCCAGACATGGTGCTACCTCCAGGGGAGGTGTTTGACTATCGAGGTATGTTGATTGATGATGTTGATATGTATTCTTTTGTGTTTTTTGAGATAGCATGCCTTATGTATATGATATAGATGCTAATACTATCCTTTGTTTGTTTGCATGTGCAGATGTGGCACCTCGCGGGTGCGAGGTGGAGTTGCAGAGAGTGTCAGCTCGTCAGGAGCCAAAGAGACTGTCACGGTGAGAGAGACGGTGACGTGAGGATGCCATGGTGCGACCTGCTGAGCCAGAGAGGGCAGCAAGGAGACGCTGGTTTGATGACCCTGGTGTTGGGCCATCACACGCTCCTCCGGTAGCTACCAGAGTGGATTTTGAGGACATACGCCGTCATCTGAAGGCGGTGTTACAGGATGTGCCTGAGGGCATATGGTCTCGCATCTAGGATGAGGATTTCCTAGAGCAGTGTGTGGGGGTGCCGACGCCATGGCGGGCCATAGTTCGACAAGCAGTAGTGGCTGCTGCGATGATGACCGGATGACTGTCGCCTTGGAAAGAGGGGCTAGTAGGGGGTGGACCACCACCGCCTAGGGCAGGTGGTGGTGGGCCGCCACCACCTGAAGGAGGAGCAGACGGTGGTTCTCTAGAGGCACTGTGAGTGGTGCTCGATGCATTGATGTATATATATTTTTTGTATATATGCTGGTGAGCCCATTTTGTATCGAGGTGCTTCATTGGCCTGTAGATAGTTGTATTTTTGTATGTAAACAGTTGGATGACACTGTGGACCTTTTGATATATACATGAGTATACATTTGTGAGATCGATGTGGTGTTTACATGTGTTTTGTGAATGTTTTGATGATGTCTAACCTATATATGCGATGACAGTTTGTGTGATATGTTTATGTATGTGTAGAGGTAGCTTGATGTGATATATGCCAGTCTAACACAATATTAGCTAGGTTATCCGTAATTTGATTCAATTGTCTTGGAATATGTGTAAATGTAATGGAATCAATATGTCGAGATAAAAGTTTAACCTACAGGTATCTGTTAAAGAAGTAAGGATCACGGACGCGGTACACATTGTTGAGCTGGAGTACGACTAGTTGAGAGTCGAGGAAGTCGCTAAGGTGACGAATACGATGATGCTGGGCATCGGCCAGGAGGCCAATGACGATGGTGTATTTGGCTTGGTTGTTGGTTGCTGAACCTAAACATATGCCGCTCGAATGGAGCATTTCATGTGAGGGGGTGTAGAGAGACCAAGCAGCTGAAGCGAGATTTTGTGTCCAACGGCTGGCGTCGTCGGCGTAACCAATGTGGTAGGTTGGTGTAGGAAGCATCTGTCAATAGCACAAAGGATAGTTTAGATGTGAGGGAAGGAAAAAGATTAAAAATGCTATAAAAGAAATAACCTAAAGTAGAATGACTATGTTTAAGCATAAAATTTCTTGAGATACAACCCGTTGACGGGTTCTTTGAGAGAGAGGCCTTCAGGGGAGGCCAGGATGTATGCGCCTTTGGTGAGGAAATGTTGGATAATGTATGGGCCATGCCAGAGTGACTTGAATTTTCCATGGCCAAAGGTATCATGAGCGATATCGTAAGCCAGGACGAGGTCGCCTTCGTGAAATGAGCGAAGGTTGACATGGAAATCAAAGGTAGCCTTGGATCATTTTTTAGTTTCCTCATTGTTCTGTAAGGAAGATCGACGATCTTCATCCAAAGACTCCAAGTTCAGAAAGCGCTGCTCCATTGGAGCAGTGTCGGGTAATATCTCAATTGCGGTGTGTAAGGTGGGAATTTCGCACTCGATGGGAAGAGTGGCCTCAACCCCATGGACTAGATGAAATGGTGTGAAACCAGTAGTTGTTTTCACAACTGTACGGTAAGCCCATAGTGCGAAAAATAACATATGATGCCAATTGGTTTTATGTTTATTAACCGTGCACTGTAACATGGTCTTGAGGACTTTGTTAACTACTTCGACCTGTCCGTTAGACTGAGGGTAATATGGTGAGGCAAAATCGTGAGAGAATCCTAACCGAGATAAGAGTTTGATGAATATATCATTCTCGAAGTGTTTCCCATGATCAGAAACGAGTTGGAGGGGTACTCCAAAGTGGGATATGACGTGGTTAAAGAAAAAACGTGCTGCAGTGTCAGCGGTGTTGTTGAAGGTGGGCATAGCTTATGCCCATTTGGTGAAGTAATCAACAGCGAAAACAATGTATTTGTGACCATTGCTGGAGGGGGGATTACAAGTCATGAAGTCGATGCCCCATTTACAAAAAGGGTCAGCAGTGATGACGGGATGAAGAAGAGTGGGGGGAGCTCAGGCTTTATTGGCGTAGAGCTGACATTGTTCACATCATTTCACGGCGTGAATGCAATCGTGAAACAAGGTAGGCCGAAAGTAACCAGCTCGGATAATCTTCTGAGCAGTGGATATGCCCAACAGATGGCCCCACATGCACCGCTATGGAAGTCGTTTAAAACTCTATCGGCTTCGTCAATAGTCAAGCATCGTCGAAGAATGGTGTCGACTCCCTGTCGGTATAGGATGTCTTCGATGAGGAGGTAGCGGGGGGCCTGATGTCGAATACGACAACGATCATCTCGTGAAAGGTGGTTACAGAAATTTTGAGTTCGGAGGTAGACAAGGAGGTCGTCGTACCAAGGATCATCCGAAGTGATGTAAAAGAGATGTTCATCAGGAAAGTCGATGTTGATGGGGGTACTGGTGGTATCAGAGGGGAGGGCCGTGACAAGTTCAGCGAGAACAAGGGCCTTCTTACTCTTAGGTGTTGAGAACTTGAGGTCATACTCCTGAAGGATAACGATCCATCGAGCAAATTTGTCGTTAACTTGCCGACGACTGAACAAGTACTGCATAGGGTTGGAATCTGTGACGACCTTTGTTGTTCGAAGCAGAATGTAGTGGCGCAGTTTCTGGACTGCGAGGACGACTGCTAGAGAAAGTTTCTCTTCTTGTTTATACTTCAAGGGTGGCCCTGAGAGGTTTTTACTAACATAATAAATGACATGTTCACGATTTTCATCACCTAGTTGGACGAGAATGTCAGCTACTGATACAGCTGATGCTAATACGTAGAGGATATATTCACGATTGTAGTCAGGTGCACTAATTAAAGGTGCATTTGAAAGTGCTATTTTAAGATCGTCAAATAACTGTTGGGCATGGTCGTCCCAGTGAAATGGGATGTCGTGAAGTAGTAAGCGAAGGAAACTGTGTGCGCGTATGGCGTAATCTGGGACAAATCATCTAAGAAAGTTAGCTTTGCTCTGTAGGCTCTAAAGTTGACGTAAATTACGGGGAGGTGGAATTTTGGTGATCTCTTGGACTTTGAGGGGGTCTACGGTAATAAATATTTGGGAAACAATAAAGCCGAGGAGGCACCCTGTGGTGACACAGAACATGCACTTGAGAGGATTCAAGTGGATGTTGTACCGACGACACCGTTGAAAGATGATTCGTAAATCATCGAGATGTTGAGTGTGTTTCTTGGATCGAGCTATGAGGTTGTCCAAGTAAGCGAGGATGATATGTGCCAGATCGTGAAAGATGTATGTCATGGCCCGCAGGAAATTTGCACCGACATTCTTTAAGCTGAAAGGCATGAAACGATATGCAAAAGTACCCCAAGGGGTAGTGAATGTGGTTTTATATTGATTGGCTGGGTGAATTTGAATTTGTTTATAACCAGAGAATCCATCCATAAAGGATAGAGCCTCGTGGCCTGTGTAGTCGTCGATAATTTGATCGATGAAAGGCATGGGAAAATTGTCTTTGGGACATGCGTGATTGAGATGGCGAAATTCGGTGCAAACACGGATAGTGCCCTGTTTTTTGTTAACGGGTACAGGGTTGGAAACACATGAGGTATAGGCGATGGAGTAAATGAACCCGACAGCGTGTAATTTGTCAATTTTGGCTTTGATGGCCGCAGCTTTGGATGGGTGTAGCGGTCATTGTTTTTGACGAACTGGTGTAATGTTGGGCCAGGTGTTGATGCGATGTTCGATGATGGAGGGATCAAGGCCAGGCATTTCTGTGTACGACTAGGCAAAAATATCCCGATATTCTTGGAATAGGGCTTTATATGCGGTGATTTCCTGAGGAGTGAAAGCAGCTCCAATAGTGATTTCCTCGATGATGCCATTTTTAATGGAAATGTCGATATTAATGGTTGGGGAAATGTTGTCCATGTTGCCTTCTTCAAAAGAATCAGGGGTAGGAATGGGGTTTCTGAACCAGTCGACAGGCCCTGATGGGATAAAATCCTTGGTTTCGACCGCGTAAATGGGGTTTTGGTTAGGAGGCATGGAGGCTTCCTAC
>ML798166.1:348833-382133 GCA_009831015.1 Picea engelmannii
GAAAACATATGCCTGAGATAGATATATATTAGTCAGAAGACTGATTCCCATAATTTATGGGGTGATAACAGGGGGATTGTTGGCCCCTGACCAAGTTTTGGGAGATCCTTGGTCACGTTTGACCTATTTTGGGACTTCAACAGCCTGTCGAAGACAAAGGGCAAGACAAAGCAGAGATCGCGAGATATCGGCCGATTTTTGGGTCCTTTTTGGGATTTGGGAGTATGTAATGGGTATGGGATGTCGGCCCATGGGTTTACCCATGTTTAGGCTTATTTTGTAAAGTATAAATAAGTAGCTAGGTGATATAAGTAGAGAGGCCGAAAAGCTAAGTGTTAAGTGCAAGTTTGGTTTGTAGATGCTCTGTGCATATTGTGAGAAACTTGTAGAGCTAAGTGCAAGTGGTTGTAACAGACTGTGAAAGGTTTTGTGCTAGACCTAGCTCAAGGAAGGAGGATCTGGCGAGGTGTGCGTTGATCTCCTGTCCTATGCAAAGTAGGGTTTTTGTGTCTTTGTGCATGTAGATGACTGATTGAAGCTAATAAAGAAGAAGAGTTGGTGGACATAGCCCCAGGGTGGGGGTGAACCATGTAAATATTTTTTTATTCTGCTTTGTGCGATGTGTTGGTGTATTTATGTGTTATTTTCTAAGTGCTTGATCTATATAGATAGATAGATCTGTTTATGCTTTGTTCTTATGATGAATATGCTAGATCTGATATAGGTTAATGTTCTTGGTTCTTCAATTTGCTAGATCTGATCCATTTATTTATGCTAAGTAATTAAATACTTTATATCTAGGTGAATGTTGTGATGCTCTATTTTATATGCAAAGTAGATGTTGGGTAAATAATGATGAACTAATGGTGCTAAGTTCTCTATTAAGTATTATTATCACAGATCTATGTCCCATCTAAGGTTGCAAACACTTGAGTTAGGGTTTTGTTGGTGCACTGTTAGCGTTGAACCCTGGATCTGCCCTTGTGCCAACATGCTTCATCTTCTTTATTATTATTCAATATCTTACATTCATCCACTCCTATGCACTAAGCCACATATCCAAGCTTCGCAGAGGACAAGAGATATGCGCACTGAGCACCAAATCGTCCTTCCCAAAATTAGGTTAAGGCACAGAGCCAACTCCTTTATCGAGAACAAAGCCTTTCATACACATTATGTTGCACAAAGCACTCAGAACTACTTTCACTTTGTCGCTTAGACTTATCTTTATAAGTCTCTCCTCCTATCATACATTCCTACTTATTTATACTTTTACAATCCCTTACAAAAACACCTAATCATGGGTAAACCCATGGGACGACATCCCATAACCCATTAAAAAAACCCTAATGAACCCCTTGGTGGGTCCATAAAGCCCATAAAATAAGCGAGATATGCGATCTCAGCTCCGCCTGGGCCCTTCTTCCTCGATCACTGCATCGAACTCCAAAAAGTGGTCAAACCTGACCAAGATTTCCTCAAAACTTGGTCGAGGTCCAACACTAAGGGAGTGGAGAAATCCATTGTATAATAGGTAATATTAGGAGGCTTCATTTACACTAGAGTTAATCATGAGGTCGTGTGAAGTTGGTTGAAGGGATATCCCCCCGATACCTTCTTAGTGTCAGAGACATTTATGTGGATCTATTCGTATATGGGGATATTTCTAATGTCCTTACCTCCGTGAGAGGTGGTGATTTCATGGTTTCGAGCTTTGCTACCCTGCCCATACGGTGGACCTGACTTAAATTGCTCACCTATGCATCAGTTATACATTGGTTTCTTAGTTTCTTGACTTAAGTGCCACATAGGTTACTTGTAGGGTTTATTCTGTAGGTACCCTAGGTCAGATAAGGGTCGGACAATACACAACATTTATGGAGGATTACCTCTCTGGGGGGATCTGACCGACTGGTTTTTAAGCCCACAAGGTCCTTATAATTGATTATGTTACCTCCGATCTTTAGCAGGTAGTCTCAGACCCCTCTTGGGTGAGGCATACATACTTTAGGGAGGGAGACCCCTTTCATCCACTTTATCTTGTTTGTGTGCATATTGGTTGTTTGATTATTTTTGGTGTGATCTTTGATTACTAGTTGGCCTTAGGATTTGTTTCTATATCTTGAGTCTTAAGTCGTCATGGAGTCAGACCAACTTCCCCATCGATCTCTCCGCTTGTTACACTTACCACTGGATTTTGATTCTTTTCCTTTTAAAATGCGTAGAGTTATTATACATGGTACACACACCTCCAATTATCATACTTATGATTCTACAAGGATGAGTATTGATTTGAGTCATCAAAATATCGGAAGCCCCTCAACTCCCACACCTACTATAGTTAATGGAACCCCTTCGACTCCTTCAACCATAATGGTTGTAGTGCTAGAGGAACCTATCATCACTGATGATCACCCTATAGTGAATGCTCAACCTATTGCCAAGAACTCCTTTGGGTCTTTTGGTCACTCACCGGGATATAATGTTCATTCCATACTTATGGCCTCTAGTCATTTTTCCTATGGTATGTCAAATTTTACCTCGCAGTTTTCATACTCCATCCCAGCTCCTGGCCCTAATGCTAGCATTGGACTTGGGAGCACAACTCCTCCTTATACTCCATTCTCGTGTGGTGGCTCTCAGGTCCCTCAAATGACTCCTACCATGGAAGGAATTCCTTCTTTTAAACCTGGGTCTAACCCTGTTGCTTCTGGGTGGAGTAACCAACCTGGCGAACAATATTCTACTCAATTTCCATCCTATACCCTCACCTCCTCAGTGTCAATCCTGACCAACAAATTTGTCATGATGAATCCACATTTATCCTTCAGATTCACACCCAGAGGAGGTCAGTTTCACACCTTAGGTAACCCCCAACCTGGAGCTACTCCGACTGGGGGAAATTTTTATAACCCCCAATAGAAAATTCCTACTGGAATGATTCCCAACCAACCTCTTATGAATCATCCTGGATGAGGGTCTTACAATCTTGGACAGGGCCATGGTGCTTACCAAAACCCTGGATGGGTTGTGATTCCCCAAACAAAATCTTTCCAAGGAGCTTGGGGCCAGATACTGCAACCTTGTATCCCTTTTATGTTCATGCTCAACTTGCCAGACTTGTATAAGTTGATTAATGACCTTATGTGCCATGATCCTACATGCCCCCCCGTTCCCACCAAGCTTCCTTTGGATATTCTGAAATTTGAAGGTAAGAATGGTGAGGATCCTGGTGATCATGTCACCACCTTTCACCTATGGTTCTCTTTGAATTCCCTTAATGAGGATTCCATTCGGTTAAGATTATTTCAATGCACCCTCATAGGGTTTGTCATGAAATGGTATATCGAGCTACCTAGGGGGGCATACGGGACCTTTAGTCAGATGCTGCTAGTCTTCCTTAACCACTTCCAATTGTCAGTTTGTTACGATGTTGGCCTAGAAATTATGTTGACATTACACCAGGACAAAGCTACTCATATATCAAATCACATCTAGGAGTGGTGTAGACGAAAGAGGTTAATCAAGACCTTCATCCCCCCATATTTCCTGATAGAATGGTTCCTTAAGTCCTTGCAGCCTCCTATCTCAAAGGATGTTTCTACATATGGGGTTACATCTGAGGAAGAAGCAATATTCAAATCCCATCAATTAGATCTTATATATGCTCAGTCTGGGATGTTATACCAGATTCTTTCGGTCACACCGAGGTTAAACTATGACCCTAGACAAAAGTCTGGACCTCATGCAGATGGCATTGTAGGCTCCACCAATGTGAAATCTGTAGACTTGGTGATAAGCAATTTGAAAACGTTTTCTATAAACCAGACTGTAGGAGGGCTAGCTTTGTCTGTGTCTTCCAATCCCACTCAGTCAACAGATGTACATTCTGTGCAATCTTCGATCGGCCCAAATGGTAACTGTTGGTGGTAAATATTGTCATTAAATAAATGCCCAATCATTTAATTTTCAACCCAAGGAGTTCGTAAACTTATGAAGAACAAGAACAATATATGTAGGATTGAAGATAATTTAATGTAATCTAATGTTAAAGATACAACTGAGATTTAATCATTAAACTAATGCAGGAAGCTAAAACACATGACTTGGAATTGAATTGCTAAAATACATGACGGAAATAAAATTAAATTGAAATGGAAACTTGCATCAAAGGAAAAATAACATGTGAAGAGAAACAAGACGACACATGTGAGCTCACACTAACAGTAAATCAATCTCAAATTACATTACAAGAATCAAATGAAAATCATGAAACAATAATGAAAGCATGAATCAAACTAAGAATCCCTTTCTCTTTCAAATCCTAATGACTACTCCTAAATGACCACTCCCTCATGAACAAAGATCACTCTCTTTTATACATGAGAGCCTTGAAGATAAGATAACCATCTCATAATTACAGATCCACTTTTCTCTCAACCAATTTCCCATTATTACAAAATATAATCCCTTCAAATAATAAAAAATATCTCTCATATATCTTGGATAAGATATGCCAACCAAATCTCCATGATCTTCTCCTTGGAATAGGCTTGAATTATCTCCTCAAATCTTGAAATGGTGGAGTAAGTATTCGAGAAGTCTTTTTGAATTAATCCTTCACATATTCCTACACATTACAAAGCTCACACATTTTTGAGATATATATGAAAACATGTCGATTTTATAATATTTAATCACAAATTCCCTTTTAATACTAAAATGAATAAAGTGGAAAATAATAAGGTAAAACCCAAATATATTTATGAAAATGATATTGTTGGCCCTTGACCAAGTTTCGAGGAACACTTGGTCATAATTGACCGTTTTTGGACTTCGACACCCTGTCAAAGATGGAGTGCCAAGCGAAGCAGAGATCACAGGATCTCGGTCCACTTTTGGGCCTCTTTTTGGGTTTTGGGTTAATGTAATGGGAAAGGGATGTCGTCTCATGGGTTTACCCACGCTTAGGCCCACTTTTGTAATGTATAAATAGATACTTAGGCAATGTAAGAAGATTCGATGGCTTAGTGCCAATAATTAGATCTGTGTGATCGGATGTGGATTGTAAATTCTCCGTGCATGATTGTAAGAGGCTTGTAGAGATAAGTGCAAGTTGTTGTAGGAGGTTGTGAAAGGCTTTGTGCTGAAGTACAAGGAAGAAGGATCTAGCAAGCTGTGCAGATCATTTGTCCTGTGTGGAGTAAGGATTGTTGAGGCTCTGTGTTGTAACTACTTGACTGAGATAATAAAGAAGAAGAGTTGGTGGATGTAGCCCTAGGGTGGGGGTGAACCACATAAATCTGTGTGTGATGCTTTGTGCTTTGGTCCAATGTGTTTATTTCCTCTTCTGCTAAGTGATTTGATATATTTAGGTATATATACTTATGCTTTGTGCTTCCTATATGTGTATGAATGTTAGATCTAATGTGTATGAATATGCTTAGTGTTGATCTACTAGATCTGACCTATTTTACTGTTTCTAAGTGCTAAAATATCTTAGATCTAAGTGAATTCTATGAAGCTATGTCTTATAAGATAAGTGGTTATTGAATGTATCTTGAGGAACTAATGGTGCTAAGTGCTCTAGTAAGATGTATAATCATAGATCTATGTCCCAGATAAGGTTGCATACACCTGAGTCTTGCAACCACCCCTGCCTCTACCTTGGGTGAGACTTTATCTGCTTCATAGGTGTTTCCGAAAGGGACGGTAGCTAGGGAATTGTTGGTGTGCTCTTGAGCGTTGAACCGTGGGTCTGCCCCTATGCCAACAAATGGTTCCATTGCCAAGACCTGAAACTGTGATTGCTGGGAACTAGGGAAGAAGAAGCTTTGTGCAAAGAAATATCTATGCGTAGATCTATTTACCTAGTGCATAGTGTTCTACTTAACATGTGAAGCTTTGGGCCAAGAAAGAAAGAGATCAGATCGACAAGAAAAGAGGTTAATAGTGAAGAAAAGAAGCAATATATGAACAATTTGTACACTAAGAAAGGTAAAAGTGGAATTTTCTGATTAAAAGAGGTAAGATCTGTAAGCTCTGTGTTTTGAAAAAGGTAAGAAAGTTCTTAGATCTGGAAGCTTTGTTCTCTGCAGAAGTAAGATAAGTGGAAATTTTTGTTTCTAAAGTATGGATCTAGGTATTTTTGATATATTTTGTCCTAGCTTAAAACCTATGGCATTAATAGAAGAAAGAAAGTTTGATATGAATAGATTTGATAGATATGTTATACCTATGCATAGAAATAATGTTTGGACTAACAAATGGATGCAGGATCCTAGAAATAATCTTTTGCAGGCTAACTACCATGATCCTGGTGTGCAGTACAGAAGAAGTTGGGGATCATTTAAGAGAAAGAGAGGATTAACTCTCTGTTACAGTTGCAGAAAACCAGGCAATCTAGCTAAGGAATGCCCTGGTGGAAAACCGAGTTGTCTCTGTTGCAAAGATTTGGATCATGAAGTATTGGATTGCCCTAGAATGATTGCTAAGATTGAAAGGATGAATMTGCATGAAGAAAACCATAGGACATCCCCATAAATAGAAAAAACCTGGAAAGAATCAGAGAAAGTATTGATACAGATGAAAGAAACCCTGAAGGAACATAAATATGTCCGAGTACCAGAGATCTTCAAAGAAAAGGAACAAGTCRGAGAAAGACTAGAGGACTTCGACATTGACTATATTCTTGATGAAGACACACAAGTAAACATTATGCTAGAAAGAACCTGGGAAGTTATAGGGAAGCCTGCCATGATTCCTTCACTAGGAGGAATAGGACTATTCAGAGGAAAACTGGTGATGTTATGTGGAAAACTCGCTCAGATACCTATGGCAGTCAATGGAACTTCAACTGAAGAAGATTTTGAGATTATTAAATTTATTGAGGACAACACCCCATTCACTGTGTTACTTGGAAAACCTTGGATTGAGAGTGATCACTCTAGAAAGAAGGAAGAAGAAAAGCTATTACAACAGCAAAGACAAGAGCTAAAATATTTCATGACCAGAAGGATCGCACAGTCAATTGAGGAACATGAGAATAAATCAAAGCTAATTGACACTAGAAGCTCAGATGTCGAAGAGTTAGGGGACTCACAAAATATTGTAGTCTCTGTACCAGATATAGACGAAGTATTTCTCTTGAGTCTTGGGAAAGAACCTCAGTTGCGCAAAGTGACCATGCCCAAGGAAAATAAGAACCAGAACAAGAAAAGAACTACCGAGACGAAGCTCATGGGGAAAAATGATAGAAATCTAAGTAAAAAGAGAGATCAGATTGACAGGCTATAGAGGGTTCTAGAGGGAACCTCTCCGAAAGAAACTTTGCAAAATCCAATCTTCTCCAGGTAAACAGAATAGTGACATGGGTCACTTCACCGTGGCGAAGCAATATAGTCATTGGAGGCCGATATGTCCGTTCGACTGTCGCTTCGAACGGATCGAAAAGCATTGATAGCTCATCACCAGACTGTTAGACCATGCCATAATGGATAGAACTAGAGTTAAGGAAGCCCCATATCCATTGTAAATGATCTGTTACAACATTACTTACTTAATCCATCGTGCCATGCACGGAAGACACTTTTTCTAAATCGTGAATTTGAGCCCGCAGATTACCTGAATTCTGAACAAAGATTACTCTGTCGTTACTCTCTACCTTACTACAGTGCCTACGTTACTTTGAGAACCTGAGCTATTGGTCCTGAGCATATATGTCCGACGAATTTAGCACAGCTGAAGAAGCTTTAAGAGAGGTACTCGCTAGCCTTAGAGTTGAAAGAGTCATGTCGGAATGAGGATTACCTACAGAGTTATAGGCATCATCGATGAGAGGAGTGCAAGCTTCCTCGTCGAATGCTCAAGAAGAAACATCCCAAGCCAACACAAAAAGAAGAACCAAACATAAAGACAATATAGCCAATGCAAAGTTGGTTCCATCCATCCTACCTTCTTACATACCACCTCTGAGCGGTGCAATCAACAGAGATATTGTTCCTAGAGACTTTGAGTACACTCTAGTCACTACGTACCTACTAAAAGGAGTACGCACAGTCCACGCAGATCACGACAAGATCATAGTGTTGAAGTTTAGTGACTTCAACATGGGGGATCAAAAAGTCTACAACACACTTTCCCTGTACAAGTACCTAACCAGAACCAACGGAAAGAATTCAAAGATTGTCCCTCAGCAATGGATGATGAACCTCACGTAGTCCACTTTTCTCAACATTATGAAGATACCGCACTTCGGCAAACACCAGGAGGTGAATTCTTCCGTGAATCTGTTGCTGGCAAGTTACCATGGAGGATACTTATGGCTGAACCATCGTATAAAAGTTGATCCAGTGCTGATAAAATGGATCACCGGGCTTAGCATGCAGGGCCCTTATCCCCATGAGTACTATCCTAGAAATACCGTGGACAATGCTTTTTCTTAGAAAATCAAAGAAGCCTATGGATATGTTGAGAACGGAGCACGAGGCTACAAGGTAAATTCTATTGAAAGTGGCGCAGTGCACCTCACCTATCAAATAATCACAGGGAAGTTGGTACACAATAATTGACCCATGAAAGTATCTGGCTTTGTAGTCAACCTTGTAGGAAAGTCCGCAGAGGGACTATAGATGAACTGGGCGAAGTACTTGGTGAATCAACTAGAGATTGATTGTAGAGAAGCCCAGGATCAGGGGCATGATTTTCATTTTAGCTGGCTTTTGATACTTATAGCTTTCATTGCATGGGAGCTACCGGAAGGTGCAACCTTCCCCAACATTGACCCCTTTGAACCATTGGCTACAAAGTTCAGTAAACTATGGTACTCGAATGACATGAACAAGCAGTGGCAATCCAACACCGTATTTCATACCTACTACACCCAGTTGAATCTCGCCATCTAGTCCGAGCCTTGCATGACCCTAAACACTTTACATAGGTTTCTACCTTTGATAAAGTTCAGTGCAGACCACCATTTTATATATATTACAACATGCACTGATGAGAACAAGGAACAACTTCAGTCCTATTACAAGCTAACAGAAGAAGACCTGGAGTAAATCACCAAGGAATGGTCGGCAGACCTCCTTATTCCAGCCAACCCCGTAGAAGTGTCTGACATTGACAGGCCAGACATTGCGCAGCATACACCTGGACCCAGTAAGACAAAGAAAACAAAGCAGACAAAGAAGGATGAGGAAATCCAGGATGTAGACAACAGATCTGTAAGAACCACATCCGTTACCCCAGAGTGAGGTAATGGAAAAGACTTAGAAGGAGTCAAACAGAGGCCAGAAGATGAAGTAGAAAACATAAGGAAAAGGAAGGTTTCACCTTCAGAACCTTCCTCCCAAAAGAAATCGACAGTACCCATGACTAAGTTGCAGACCACGCTCACTCTAGATGACTTCAGTTTTCTCATCGCAACTATGAATGAAGCCATATAATAGATAATAGAAAAACATGAAGCTAATAAAGAGACAATGTACCATAGAGTCAAGAATCGAGATCGAGCTTCAAGGAGTACAACAAGCTCTCTATTCTATTTGTTCAGTCTCCTCTACACCCCTGCCAGAAGGAACAATAGAAGAAGGAAATGCACCAGTTCAACTTCGCAAGATTGCTGACACAGTCAAAGTACGCCTTCAAAAGGCACAAGAAGAAACAACGCAGGCCACCCAGGCCTTAAAGAAAGCACAGGAGGAAATCATCAAGCAACGTCAATCCATGCAACAAGATAAGGATACTCTCCAAGTGAAATTTTATGAAGACAGAGCGAAGATCCAAAAAGAGAGAGCAGTTTCTCATGAAGCAGATTGGGATTGAAGAAGCAGTCAATAGAGAATTTCTCTCTATGACCAGATTAGAATAGAAGGCAGAGGATCCCATAGAATTCCAAGTGATGACGCTTGCTGAATTTATTCAACAACTTCAACAAAGAGTCATGGAATTAGAGCTTCAGACCATAGCACAAACCCCACAAGAAGTGCACGACCAACGAGAAATAACTTCTTGGAGCACCGTGGAAACAATTAAATAACTCACTAAGGAATGAAAATAGTTAAGTAGCAGAAGTGTGAAGATCTAGGAGAACCTAACCGAGAACCTAGAATTGCATAAATTGGAGTCACAGTTCCAAGAGGTGAAGTATGATGCCGAAAAGCTACAGGTGCAGCTAAAGGCCCTGTCACTCATAGAGAGAATGAAGAGGTTTCCAAAGCAGTGCACATCCCAACAACAGATTCACATGCTTCAGAGTAAATTAAAGGAAGTCTCTCAATGACTTCAACCAGTGCAAGAAAAGGCATGCCAACTGTTCACTTAAGTTGAAATCTAAGGAGTGGAACTTGAACAGGTTGTGAACACAACAAAATAGGGCCTAGAAGGGCCGGTGAATGAGGCACTCATCTAGGAGTTCATCGAGCAAGAGGTAGTAGCAAGGCAGTAGGTTGAAGCAACTCAATCCAAGCTCAAGGAATTCGAAGCAGAATTGGTCATGCCTGAGTGAATTGGGATGAGTCACAGGTGAGTGTTGGGGGCTTGTTGGCCCTTGACCAAGTTTTGAGGTACACTTGGTCATAATTGACCATTTTTGGACTTTGACACCCTATCAAAGATGGAGCGCCAAGAAAAGCAGAGATCACGGGATCTCAGTCCACTTTTGGACCTCTTTTTGGGTTTTGGGTTAATGTAATGGGAAAGGGATGTCGGCCCGTGGGTTTACCCATGCTTAGGCCCACTTTTGTAATGAATAAATAGATACTTAGGCAATGTAAGAAGATTCGATGTCTTAGTGCTAGTAATTAGATCTGTGTGATCAGATGTGGATTGTAAATGCTCTGTGCATGATTGTAAGAGGCTTGCAGAGCTAATTTCAACTTGTTGTAGGAGGTTGTGAAAGGCTTTGTGCTGAAGTACAAGGAAGAAGGATCTAGCAAGTTGCGCAGATCATTTGTCCTGTGAGGAGTAAGGATTGTTGAGGCTATGTGCTGTAACCACTTGACCGAGATAATAAAGAAGAAGAGTTGGTGGACGTATCCCCAGGGTGGGGGTGAACCACGTAAATATGTGTGTGATGCTTTGTGATTTGGTTCAATGTGTTTATTTCCTCTTCTGCTAAGTGCTTTGATATATTTAGGTAGATCTACTTATGCTTTATGCTTCCTAGATGTGTATGAATGTTAGATCTTATGTGTATGAAGATGCTTAGTGTTGATCTACTAGATCTGACCTATTTTACTGTTGCTAAGTGTTGAAATATCTTATATCTAAGTGAATGCTGTGAATCTTTGTCTTATAAGCGAAGTGGTTATTGAATGTATCTTGAGGAACTAATGGTGCTAAGTGCTCTAGTAATCTGTATAATCACAGATCTGTGTCCCAGCTAAGGTTGCAGACACCCAAGTCTTGCAACCACCCCTACCTCTACCTCAGGTGAGACTTCATCTTCTTCGCAGGTGTTGCCGAAAGGGCCAGTAGTTAGGGATTTGTTAGTGTGCTCTTGAGCATTGAACCCTGGGTCTGCCCCTGTACCAACAGATATCATGAAATGTTAATGGGGAGATGAAATGTGAAGAATCATGAAGGGAAAGGTGGATGAAAATATGACATTTATGAGCCCCAACATACCCCCCAACTGAACTTGTTGCATGTCTGCATGCAACTATGCATGGATATTCTCAAGAAATTTTGGCATCTGAATTTCAACTTTGGGTGATGATAAAGAATATTTCCAGGATGGGATTTACATGAGTAATAGATGAAATTTTCTTAAGGTTGGTTCTTGTGTAAAAACCATGAATATAAATAATGTTGGTTCTTATGTAAACAACATTCATTTCTTTATGTGTTCTCTTGTTGTTATGATAATAATTTACCCATATACTTGCTAGAAAAAATAAGCTATCAATGTGCATAAGGAAACATCACTGAGTATAAGAAATCCCTTTTTCATATTTGTGAATCATGCCAATATGTATATTAATGCTTATGAAGCAAAGTGCAACAGAGTGTCGTTGGAAAAGAAATGTTGGTGAATGGTAAATGAGATGAAAAATGGAATGATGGTAGTGGAAAAATGGAGTGATGATAGTGAATAAAGTCCCCTACCACCCAACTGATTTGGTTGCATGTCCACATGCAACTTGGCATGGGTCATAGAAGTGAAAAGGAAAGGGAGCTTGGTGAGGGAATTTTCCAAATTATTCATTGCTAGTAGTTGAAGAATTACATGATTAAAGTTTAGAAAATAACATACCTCCACTTACCCAAAATGTTGATGAACTATGAAATAGGAATATGGTTATTGTGGTTGTTGGAGCATGGAAGATGTCACTACTGCAGGATCATCTGCGACTACTGTAACTACTGTATCAGAGAATGTGAAGTGGAGGAATCTGAACTGTTGCTGATGAATCATGGAAAAGAGGAAGTATGAAAATGGAACTGTGGTACTCTCATATAGCTGAAAAGTATTGTTACAATTGTTGATGGAGTCATGAAAAAGTGTATAGTCTTCACCCGCTGCTAAACCCGATGGTAAAATTCTATTCATGAAAATGAATGTGTCTATGTCAAGCATGAAAAGAAGTCATTGGATTACCGGCGATTGATGAATGTTGTTAACCAATGCGAGGAAAAATCACCATTGATGTCAATGAGTGTCAAGGTACCCGAGTACATATTGCAAAGTGCAAATGAATGAGTTGATATCAAGCCACTTGTGTTGGCCCTTGACCAAGTTTTGAATAAAACTTTGTCATAATTGACCACTTTTGGAACTACAACAGCTTGCTAAGGAAGGAGCGCAATGCGAAGCGGAAAGTAAGGAAGCAAGACCTATTTTTGGGTCCAGTTTAGGGTTTTGGGTTGATGTAACTAGAAAGGGATGTCAGCCAGTGGGTTTACCCACGTTTAGGCCCATTTTGTAACCTATAAATAGGCAATGTAAATAGGGGAGAAGTAGTAAGATAGTAGTAATAGTAATGTTGTACATCTATGTGATGTATAACTGGAAGCTTAGTGCTAGTAACTGGATCTGTGTGATTGGATGTATCTTAGAGTGTTATGTGCATGAGATAGGAAAGCTAAGTGCAGTTTGGTGTAGTCTTGTGTTGAAGAGCAAGGAAGAAGGATCTAGCGAGCTGCGCAGATCTTTTATCCTGTGAAAAGTAAGGGCCATTGAAGCTCTGTGTTGTAACTGCTTGACCAAGATAATATAAAGAAGACTTTGTGGACGTAGCCCCATATTGGGGGTGAACCATGGTAACTGTGTGTATAGTGCTTTGTGCTTCACTCTAATGTGTTTATATCTTTCTTGGCTAAGTGCTTGATGTGATTGAGTAGATCTAGTTATGCTCTGTGTTGATGATATATGAATGAACATTAGATATGATATATAAGATGCTTAGTTCTTGATCTGTTGAATCTAACCTATATTTATGTGGCTAAGTACTGAATCATCCTTATTATAAGTATTCACTACGATGCTCTGTGCTTTTGGCGAAGTGTATTAATGAATGTATGTTAAGGAATAACTGATGCTAAGCATGTTGTAAGCAAGATAATCACAGATCTGTGTCCCAGCTAAGGTTGCAGACATCTGAGTCTTGCAACCACCCCTGTCTCTACCTCGGGTGAGAGTTCATATTCTTCGTAGGTGTTGCCGAAAGGGCTGGTAGTTAGGGTTTTGTTGGTGCGCTCTTGAGCGTTGAACCCTAGGTCTTCCCCTGTGCCAAAAAATGGTTCCATTGCTGAGACCTAAAACTGTGATTGCTAGGAACTAAAGAAGAAGAAGCCTTGTGAAAAATAAGCTCTATGTGTAGATTTTTTTCCCTAGTGCGTAGTGTTTTGTTTGACCTGTGAAGCTTTGTGCCAAGAAAGAGAGGTCAGATCTGAAGAAAAGAGGTCATATCTGAAGAAAAGAAGTCAGATCTATGAATAAAGAGGTCAAATCTGCAAGAAAAAGGTAAGATCTGTAAGCTTCGTGCTTTGATAAAGGTAATAATAGTTAAAAGTCTTAGATCTGGAAGCTTTGTGCTCTATAGAAGTAAGATAAGTGGAAATTTTTGTTTCTAACGCATGGATTTATGTAGGTTTGATAGATTTTGTCCTATCTTCAAAACTAGGGAATTAATATATGAAATAAAGTTTGATATGAATAGATCTAATAAGTATAGTGATAGGTATGTTATACCTATGCATCAAAAGAATGTTTCGACTAACAAGTGGATGTAGGATCCTAGAAAGAGTTTTTTGCTGGCTAGTCACCATGATCCTGGTGCACAGTACAGAAGGAGTTGGGGAACATATAAACGAAAAAGAGGATTAACCCTGTGTTATTGTTGCAGAAGACTGGAACATCTTGCTAAGGAATTCCCTGGGAGAAGACCTAGTTGCCTCTGTTGTAAGGCTATGGACCATGAAGTATTGGATTTCCCTAGAATGATTGCTAGGCTTGAGAAGATGAATATGGATCAAGCAAACCTTGAAGGAGATCAAGAGACCGAGATTATAGAAGAAACCTAGAAAGAATAAGAAAAGATATTGCTACAGATGAAAGATACCTTGAATGACCACCGACATGTTAGGATATCAGATATCTTCAAAGAAAAGGAGAAAATCGAAGCAAGAATAGGGGACTTTTACATTGACTATACTCTTGATGAAGAAACACAAGTGAATATTATGCCAGAAAGAACTTGGGAAGCTATAGGAAAGCCTGCCATGATCTCTTCCCTAGGAGGAACAAGTTTCTTCAGAGGAAAGCTAGTAAACCTATGTGGAAGGCTCGCCTGGATACCTATGACTGTCAATGGAACTTTGGAAGAGGAAGAATTTGAGATCATTAAATTTGTTGAAGACAACGCCCTGTTTACCATGTTCATAGGGAAACCTTGGATTGATAGAGAACAAGCCAGACGAAAAGAAGAAGAAAAATTTTTGGAATAGAAGAAGCAAGAGTTAAAAGACTTTATGACCAGAAGGATCACGCACTTGATTGAAGAACAAAAGAGAAGATCACATATATTCAATATTAGCAACTTCGATGTCGAAGCTAAGAGAACACTTGAGGATCCATAGAAGGTCGAGTTACCTATTTTTGATACAGAAGAAGTATTATCAAGGAACCCTAGGAAAGACTTTCAACAGCGCGAAGTAACTAAGACCACAGAAGATAAACATCATAATGGTAAAACCATTACTGAGATGAAGCTCACTGGGAAGAAGGCTAGGAAGTTAAGAAAGAAAAGGGCTAATACTGCAAGGTTACAAGAGGTTCTAGAGGACACTTGGCAGCAAAAAGAATTGCAGAATTGGAGCTTCGTAGAGATATCAGAGAAACGACATAGAGTACTTCGCCATGACGAAGAAATATAGCCATTGGAACTGATATACCCATTCGACCGCTACTTTGAATGGATTGAAAAGAAATTATGGGTTACCACTAGACCATTGGATAACACCAGAATGGATAGAACGGAGTTAATGAAGGCCCCATGTCCATTGCAAGAAGACCATTGTTGAGATTGCCTACTTAACCCATCACACCACGCACCAAGAATACTTTTTGCTAACTAAGAATCTGAGCGCGAACCCTAAAGCTTTACTTACCCTGAGATCATTTCCTTACTATTCATTATAGTATCTGAATTCTTGTTGCACCCGAGCCAGCTGACCCAAGTTTGTATGTCGGACGAGCTTAGTGCTGCTGAGAAAATTGTTGAAGAAGTTCTAATTGATTTAATGACTGAGAGAGTCATGTCAGAATGCAGAATGTCTATAGGCATACAGGCATCATCCTTGGGTGCACTGCCATCTTCCCCCTCCACTGCTCGAGCAGGACCATCCCGACCACCTTCGGAAAGACGATCTAAGCTCAAAAATGACTTCACCACTGTGAAGATGATCCCAAGCATCTTGCCTAAATATATACCACCATTAAGCAGGCCAGTGAATCGAGACACTGTACCCATAGAATTCGACTATGCTGTAGTCACGACATACCTCCCGAAAGGGTGCGTGCAGTTCATTTTGACCAGGAGAAACTCACCACGCTCAAATTTATCAATTTTAACCTTGGAGATCGCAAGGTTTATAGTATTTTATCCCTGCACAATTATTTGAATATTACAAAAGGAAAGAACCCTAAGATTGTACCGCAACAATGGACCCATAACCTTGCATAGTCAACCCTCCTCAACATAATGAAGATTCCACATTTTGGGAGGCATCAGGAATTCAATGAATGCATTAGACTATTTATGTCCTGCTACCATGGAGGATACCTATGGTTGGACCGTCATATCACTGTGGATCCGATTCTGATCAATCGGATCACTAGGCTAAGCATGCAGGGCCCTAACCCATAGGAATTTTACCCTAGAAAGATCGTAGATCGTGCCCTCGCTCAATGAATAAAAGACACATATGGCGATCTGGAGAAAGGCACGCAAGGTTACAAGGTACCCTCCATTGAGAATGCAGCAGTGCGCTTTGGTTTCCAGTTGATCGCAGGAAAGTTAGTCCGAAAAAATAGACCTACACAGGTGACCGTATTTGTAGTTGACCTCGCAGGGAAGTGCGCGAAGGGACTACAAATGAACTGGGCAAAATACCTTATAAATCAGCTAGATCTTGACTGTAGACAAGCACAAGACCAAGGGTATGAGTTCCACTTTAGCTAGTTTCTCATACTCATCTCTTTCATCACGTGGGAACTGCCCGAGGGAGATACGTTTCCAGAGATCGAACCCTTCGAACCATTGGCCGCGAAGTTATGTACGTTGTGGTACTCCAGCAACATGAACAAATAGTGGTAGTCCAATGCTGTCTTCCACACTTACTACACTCAGTTGAATAATTCCATTCAGTCTACACCGTGCATTACACCCAGCACGCCTCATAGGTTTATACCTTTGATGAAATTCAACACAGATCGTCACTTCACCTACATAACATCGTGCGCATATGAGCACAAACAACAACTCCAGTCATATTACAAGCTGACAGAAGATGACTTGGAGGAGATTACCAAGGAATGGTCGGCATACCTCCTTGTTGCAGCAGACCCCGCAGAGATGTCCGACGTAGATAGCCTTGAAGCTATGCCGGATACACTAGGACTGCACAATACTAAGAAGAATGTGGAAGTCCAAGATATCCATAGCACATCCACGAAGACTGCTTCTCTCTCACCTATGAAGGGAGGTAATGATGAAGAACTAAGGGGCATAGAATTTGAATAGAGAAAAGGTGAGGTTACTCCGCCTAGGGATGAGGAATATCCCTCCAAGAAAAGGAAGTTTACCCCACCAAAGCCCTCATCTAGAAAGAAAACTAAGGCCTCTCGGACAACGCTTAAAACTTCCCTTACCCCAAATGATTTCGACTTCTTAATTGTCACACTGAATGATGTTTCACTAGAGATTGCAAAAAAGCAAGAAGCAAAGTAGGAGGAGCTATTCTGCTGGATCATGGGCGAATTCAAAGAAGTGCAGTAGGAACTCCAGTCTAGACAAGAAATTTCTACGGCACCATTAACAATGGAAATATTAGGAACAGGCG
The DNA here is from genome assembly GCA_009831015.1 of Picea engelmannii. NCBI lineage: Eukaryota > Viridiplantae > Streptophyta > Pinopsida > Pinales > Pinaceae > Picea > Picea engelmannii. The sequence continues at coordinate 366,399 of ML798166.1, forward strand.
ATGAGCCCACACAGTTACGCCAGATCATTGAGAAAGTCGAAGATCTCCTTCGACAAGCTCAATAAGACATAGCAGAAGCCACCCAGGCTTTGGCGCAAGAAGAGAGTGCACATGGAGAACAAAAGAGGAAGGAAGAACAGGAGAAGCTTTCCTTACAAGTGAAGTGGGAGGAGGAAAAAGAACAGTTACAGCAGAGTAAGGACCAGTTTCTAGCAGAACAACTTGAAGTACAGGAGAGAGTTCACAAAGAACTATGCTCTATGACGATCATAGAAATGAAGATGGAAGATCATCTCCCACAGCAGATGACCCAAATGGAAGAAGTAATCCAACAACTTCAACAATGCATCATAGGTCTGGAGCTCCGCACTGTGCCTGAGACACCCCAAGAGATAAGAGATCTAAGAGAGGCCACTTCTCGAAGTGCAGTCGCAAAATTTGGCTTTGGAATGTAGGAAACTAAGCACTAGAAATGCCCAGACTTATGAAACCCTCACAGAGAATCCAGAATTGCAGACATTGGAGGCACAACTCCACAAAGAAAAGAAGCATGCATATGTGCTACAATCACAGTTGAAGTCCATGACCCCAGTCGAAATAATGAAGAGGTTAGCAGAACAACGCACAACCCAACAACAGGTACACATGCTACGAAGTAAAGTAATGGAAGTCTCCCAAAGATTGCAACCACTCCAAGAGAAGGCATGCCAACTATTCGCCGAACTTGAAAGTCGGGGAGCTGAAATCGAACAGGGTGTCATCACTACAGAACAATGCCTGGAAGGACCACTCAATGACACAGTAATACAACAATTTACTGAACAAGAGGCTATTGCACTGCAGCAGGTCGAAGCTTCTTGAGCCAAGCTCGAGGCATTCAAAGTGGAATTGGTCAAACCTAAGTGAATCGGTACGAGTCACAGGTGAGTGTTGGGGGCCTATTGGCCCTTGACCAAGTTTTGAATAATACTTGGTCATAATTTACCACTTTTGTAATTGCAACAACTTGCCAAGGAAGGAGTGCAACACGAAGCGGAAAGTAAGGAAGAAAGACCTATTTTTGGGTCCATTTTAGGGTTTTGGGTTGATGTAACGGGAAAGGGATGTCGGCCCATGGGTTTACCCATGTTTAGGCCCATTTTGTAACCTATAAATAGGAAATGTAAATAGGGGAGAAGTAGTAATATAGTAGTAATAGTAATGTAGTACATCTATGTGATGTATAATTGGAATCTTAGTGCTAGTAACTAGATCTGTGTGATCGGATGTATCTTAGAGTGCTCTATGTATGAGATTGAAAAGCTAAGTGTAGTTTGGTGCAGTCTTGTGTTGAAGAGCAAGGAAGAAGGATCTAGCGAGCTACACAGATCTTCTGTCCTATGCGAAGTAAGGGTCATTGAAGCTCTGTGTTGTAACTGCTTGACCAAGATAATATAAAGAAGACTTTGTGGATGTATCCCCAGAGTGGGGGTGAACCACGGTAACTGTGTGTATAGTTCTTTGTGCTTCTCTCTAATCTATTTATCTCTTTCTTGGCTAAGTGCTTGATGTGATTAAGTAGATATAGTTATGCTCTGTGATGATGATATATGAATGAATGTTACATCTGATATATAAGTTTCTTAGTGCTTGATCTATTGAATCTAACCTATATTTCTCTGGCTAAGTACTGAATCATCCTTAGTATAAGTATTCACTGCGATGCTTTGTTCTTTCAGCGAAGTGTATTAATGAATGTATGTTAAGGAATAACTGATGCTAAGTGCGTTGTAAGCAAGATAATCACATATCTTTGTCCCAGCTAAGGTTGCAGACATCTGAGTCTTGCAACCACCCCTGCCTCTACCTCGAGTGAGACTTCATCTACTTCCCAGGTGTTTCCGAAAGGGCCGGTAGTTAGGGTTTTGTTGGTGTGCTCTTGAGCGTTGAACCCTGGGTTTACCCTTGTGCCAACAAATTGCAAGATGGGATGATCAAGGGATAGTTATGTATTCCCATGATTGTTAGTGAGAGAACTTTCCATTAAGGAATGCAAGCCTCTAGGTACTCAAAATGGAATCTAGTCTATATCCTAGATAAGGTGTTGTTGACGGGCGAAATTGACCGCTTGTCAACTGGAGGAGTGGATCCGGTCTGGAGTTGTCTAAATAACCCAAGACGTTTGGATTAACCCACTCCGACGGGTTTAGCGGTTCCATTGGATGACCTAAGTCCTAGGAAAATGAAAGAAAAACTAAGCTAAAGAAACTAATCTAAGTGAAAAAATCAGCTACAACAAACTATATACAAATCTAAAACATATATATACAGTTTACTAACTAATATCATAAAACAATAATTCTACTTATTAAATGTTCAGCTATCAATACAATTAAATCTCAATTATATATGTATAGTATTTACATAATACAAATTTTGATCGAAATTTGCAAAATCATTTGTAAATTGTCTTATGACAGCGAAGCTATTATTTTTTATTTTTATAATTTTTATGAGAAAGGAATAAGATGAAAGCTATCTAGGCTAAGCAATTAAAATAACAATCCTAACTGTAAATATGAACTATAGAGATGAACAATGAAACGTGTTCAGATTACAAGAAATTTATATATTAATTAACTAATTGAATAACACTAACAAACTGACCTGTAGAAGTGCTTCCTATTTGTCCTGTTCACAGTACTCGATTTAGCTGTTTGATGGGAGAAACCCGCACCAGATTTTCCACAAGCTTCTCATAAACAGGAAGCAACAACACTCTTTGAATACGAATGACAGAACAAACAAGACATAAAACAACAACAATTTTATAGTTTACAGATCATCACATTTAGATAAATCCCAGTGTAAAGATTTGTACATAATCGTTCCTTTAACAAAGAACATAAACCTTCTATTCATTAAATTCAAACAGAGTAATTGTTGTGAGTAAAATGAGATACATCAAATATGGACAGAATTTAAATCATAACGCATCAACCTGTAACAAATCTTGATATCTAAAGTAGTCAATAATTTGATTACAAATTGTTATGCACAAAACTTGAACAAAAGTAAGATAAATTGAAGCTAAAGYCRTACAACAAATCYACTTCTATTCGAGTCTRTATAATCATAAKTCSATAGTMTYTGTTCTCCCAACARTGATGGGTTGTTTACAAAAAATAATAAGTATATAAAGGCCACAGGATRAAACAATCCTTGTGGAAAATATCAAAACTGTTTGCAAAAATATGGGAATAATCTCCCAAATTCCTATTTCTGCCTAAGACTAACAACCTAAACCAAAACTATTTAACAAAAAGMATGTTCTAAACTGCCACAGCAAATCCAATTCCCATTGACATTCGTGTGTACCTGTAGATGGGCAAGAGTAAACAATTTTAGATAGTGTTTTAATTGTAAAATCAACAAAAATCCAATTTTTATGACTAGCTATAGAATCTCACGATTCTGTAGCTGGTCATATTTACAAACAAAATCATTTTAAATTAATCCAATGATAACAGAAATATATGCGATCTATCAAACAAACCCTTAATTACTAATTCAAAGCAAAGCAAATCATTCACGCTAAAACAAACCAAATCTTTTATGTCAATTCAGAACAAACGAAATCGTATTGAATCAATTCAATCGAAACAAACTATATTCAATTTATCAAACAAATCTTTGATACTAATTCAGAGCAAACAAAATCAGCTATGCTAATTCAAAAAAAAACAAATCATTCAAAAATCAATGTTGAAATAACATACCTTGGTTGTAGGGATACGATTCGGTCAGAACAATTTCAAGTTAACAGTGGTAGTGGTTGCCTCAACATTTTTTAACACGATAGAACCCATGGTCTTTTGCCTCTTATCATTGGCTTGCAGTCTATCATTTTCCTTAAACAACACAGTCACCCAATCCTCCAAGGACTTAATTTTGGATTGCAACAGAGGGACATCTGTATAGTATCTTTGGAGCCATGAGTTGCATTCATCGCACTGTGGTCGATCAGGCCGAGTCACTGTAGGTGAAGCATCTTTTAAATTACCAGGGGTTCCACTGTCAAACATGATCCCGGGGAAGTTAGGGTCATCCTTAAGGAACGGTGGGAGGTTGGATACATAGTCATAGGGTTCAACAGAACAGATTTCATGTGAGTATGGGTACTCCTCGGTCAAAAATCGCTCAATCTCATAATCCAAATCTTCACTCAAAACAATAGGCTTCTGGTCTGTGTTTTATTTGGGCTTATTACGAGCACACCTGGATACCCAGCGTGCAGTCTTCTTACCCTTGTTGTTGACATATGTATTACCCTTGTTCTTTTTTCTTGCAGGCCTCTTAACAGTATTAGCATTGTCTTTCAAACATGGGTCAGGCCGGGTGTTGGGTAGGTCACCCTTGGGGTAGGTAGAGGATTTGACAGTGGGTAGGAGGGTAGGAGGTGGCACGACAGGCCCGACAAGGGTTTCGGTGACCATAGTCTTGTCCACTTGACCACATTCAGGAGTTGCAAAGCCATTCCTCAACAGGAAATCTTGCCAACAGTCACCACTCAACCTCAACTGATGAACAATGATGATTTTAATCAAACAGTGATGGAAGAGGATGGAGTCGACCTTCTCCCTCTTAAATCGTGTAGCCATTTTATATAGACTGCATAGGAGGTAGTGAGGCATATTCAAAGGGAAATATATGAAAATCATAAGCAGCCGAAGATGGTAAAGAAACACTAAACCATATCTACCTTCACAAGTAACAAATTGCTTAATAATGGCCAATAAATCATGCCACCTAGACTTAAGGGCCGTGACTGGCATACCTTTATCACAACTGATAATTTTCCTCGGGGTAAATAGGAGCGGCCATGGCACTTCATCCACCTTCGAATTCTTAAACCACCTCTGCCCCTTGGCTGGCAAACCTGTGGCTGAGCTGAGGAATTCTTCATTTAATTCGAGTTGGATGTCCCCAACCTTGGCCGTACATCCATCGAATGTGAGGGAAAACTACTGAGCGACCGCGAGGTTGAAACCCTCAAATTTTTGGATGAAAACTAACCAGCCATTACTCTCCAGGTATTCACGAGTGTTATCAAATAACAACAGTGTTTGGACACCATTGGGTTCTATGTGCACTATAGGGGCCATAGGAGAGAGCACATTGTCAGTAGGGTAAATGGTGAAGAGGTCAGATAGGGTAGACATAGGACCAATTCCCACAGTTTCATCAAAACAAACAGAGGTAGCCCGAGATGCAAGGCAGACGTTTAATGCATATGCGTGCGAGGGTGGTGGAATGAAAAGAAACCATGCAAAACATTCATTTTGACATGTACAATTGACGACGCCTTGGTAATTCAAATCATTCACATCACAATCCAAAGATTTTGACCCAATATCAAATAGATTATTCACATACTCATTGAAAGCCATAAAATTCATAACCAAAAGATTAGTCAACAATAGTATGTGTATGATTTAAAACAAAACAACATGTCGAATATTGCACCAAAGATTTAATCATAAAATTAATCCGTTGTATGAAACCATTGCACCAAGGATTTAATCAAAGACACCAACAATCATTGCATCACAAACTTATAAATTGAAACCAATTTAACAAAAATGCAAAGTGAATAAAGGTTTGGTGTCTTGCCAACTGTATGAGCATTATTGAGTTAAAGGTGAAATGACCACATGAACAAGAGTATTGGTAATAATGAACAATGAGTTCCAACTCAAGGTTTTCATGCTTGCAGTCGTGAAAATGAAAATGAAAAGCAGGTGTGCAAATGCGCAAGATAATCATGTCGTTTTGTTTTAAAGAATTGCGACGAGTATTGAGGGTTCAAAACCCTTATGTGGGCAGCTTGTAAGGAAAAGATAAAAACGCAAAATGGCTGCCAACAGGTGCTAAGGTCGATGGGGCATGACTTATTGAAAGGTGGGCCTTAAAGAATCCCACATCAGTCAACGTGAGTTTTTACAAAAAGATTGGTAGGACTATAGGAAAGATCTCAGTAGCAACATTGTTTATGGCAAGGCAATGTAGTCATGGAAAGGAAGCTGGATAGTTTTATTGACAAGGAAAAATTAATTGAAAAATATAAAGAGATGTATATGACTCAGGAAGATAGGCATGTGCAAAGTCATGAAGGATAATTCAATGGAAGATGGACTTCAACACAGGGATGGCCAATCTACTTTGAAGGAGAAATGGGAAGAAATCATTCATGACACAAAATGGTTTTATGAATGGTCGTTGTGTAACAACAAACGTCATGATGTTTAAGATGAGTAACAACTCCTTCAAGCAGTCAACAAAGCATGTTTTTTTAGAAGTTTTGTGATTCTTGAAAATCACTTTAGCAGAAAAATACGATCATCTCTAAACCTGCAAAATGTGAGTACTAATCCTGCAAGCAAACTTGTGTGAAGTTCGAAAAACATAGCATGCAGAAATTAATACTAATGCTATCAATCAAATGAAAAAATGAAATGAGTTTTTACCGGTTGGTGATAGCGCATTTTTTGACAATCCTCTTCGTGAATACCTGGTGAAGTGACTTCACAATAATTTTATTATAAAAAGATAAAAGCATGATTCCAATGATGTTTTCAGGAAATGTGAAAATCCATTTGCAAATTTTTATTTTTATTTTATTTTTTATTTTTGATCAAAAACCAGCAAAAACAAAAAACAATAATTCAAATTGCAATAGGCAAATTCCAAGAATTATCTCACCAGTCTTCAAATTATTGACTCAATCCCAATCGAACCATCAAATGATTCATGAGAAAATACATTAACGTTCCTATAGCCATATGACTCCAACTTGGAGAGACACCCTCGCTGCAATCTTTTAATACCCTTACATGTTATTCATAAATTTATAAACAAATATGATTCTACATGTATCATGCAAGGATCTGATTGTCAACTTAATCAAATGATCACAATAAATTTACTTTGCAACAATTGACAAAGAGATCAAGTTTGTGAGGCACAAGAATCTCTCCTTCCTTTTCTAGAGGCAATGTTATCTTTCCAAAGATGGGCATGTCTGCAATAAGCCAAACTTTAATTATGTAAGGAATAATGCTCTTGGGCTTGATATCATCATATATTATGGTCAAATCTTGGTGAAGTTTCGTGCTTCTGCATTCTCCTATAGGCTCTATGACAAAACTGTGCATCAGTTGCTATTGCCATTTTTGCAAGCTCTCATTCTATTAAGTGAGAATTCTCACTACAAAGATAAATAGTCAAAGCTTCAAGAATTTTATGTAGTTGTGAGTCTTTTGCTTCATTGATCCATCCGATCATTTTAAATTTTGAGCCAACAATATGGAATATATAAAAGCAAATGTATACTGATATGTAGCATAAATATTTCAATATGAAGAACATTTAATCGATAATGATTCCAAGAACAATGAGAATAGTTGATAGCAATAGACATGTTCTTACTGGGAGCCTAATAATGTTTGAAAATATATAACGTGCATTTGTTTGACAATGTGAAATATAGTTTGGTAGTTTGACAACGTGAAGACTAGTTGGCAGCGTCAAGACACCTTGGCAGAATGATAATCTGGCAAACTAATGTGCATAGATAAAAACCATAAATACTGCAGAGTCATGGCAAGTTGTCACACGACGCTGGAATATTAAAGGCACAATATTTAAATGGCCAAGTCTATGAGTTGTGTAGCCAAATATTGGCAGTCAAAATCCATGAACGGATTTTTCGGGAGCATATCCGGAGAGAATCACGCCAAGATTATAACGAAAATTGGGGAATTTGGTTTTGATCCATCGTAAAAGAATTTTATCACGTAACCACCGGTAAATAGGAAATGATACATCTGGTTGTTAGCCATATGCAATCCTTATTACCATCTCCTTCTAGAAAGAACTAAATCTCCCTTTCATTTTGCTGACCAGTACTGCGAAACATATGGTTGAGAATGCCCTTTCTATTTCTCACTCTCAATATATGATGACGATATTTCATGGGCAACACCATGGCTATATAAAGCAACTATATTGTCAAATTATACCCAATACACATTCCAGCAAAACTTTTGTACTTCAGGTGAGTTATTGTATGTCAGAGATGGTGCAAATACACAATAAGCACATCATTCCTCACATCGGTGTACAATGTATTATTGTCGAGATACAAGCAATCCCTATAATGTGGAAATCGAATCTATGAACCAAGTGTTCTTATCACATTTTCCAAACAATAGGTCGATTACATATTGGGTAAGAATCCTGTGAAATTGCATCCCAATTCAGCCATTGTAATACCTTAATTTCCAACAGAGTAGTGCATTGATTTTTGTTGGTCATAACTTTGTCAAATTACGGGCATGTTTAGCGAGATTTATAAATAATTTTAAAATGAATATGGAAGCTATGAGATGCCAAAATCCATTGATAAATTCTCGTCGCTAGTTAGATTTTTCCTCTCCTCAATTGGGTTTCTATGCATTTAAAATTCATGATATTTTGTTTGTTTGCAGGGTTATTTATAGGAATCTACAGGATAAGGAATGGAGGCAAAAACATGGCATTGTTTCCATGCAAACCAAAAATAAACCAGGCCAAAATTTAAAAACGAGAAGAGTGTGGTCATGACACTGTTTCAACTGATGTTTCAGATTGGAGTTGCATCATGAAAAAAATGAAACTCTTATCTTGCATAAATTGCAGACCTTCTTTTATTATTTTTTTCTAATGTACTTAGTGTTTTATTGTTTTGATTTGCAGATGGAAGGATGCACAATTTTTTTTGTTTTTTTTTTCTATTATGTTTAAAAATAAAAATAAAAAGATGATTTTGCAAAAAAATAATTGTGAGCAAATGGAAACAAATTGTAGACAAAAAATAGATTAGGCAATTTTCTCATCGTCAATCAATTAGTATTCGTGAAATCAATCAGTCATCCTACTTTTTGATCCTCATGATTGCACAAAGCGTAGAGGAGAGCATACTTATTCTAAAAAATAAAATAAAAACTTGAAAATAACATCCTACCTACACTACGCTAATTAAAAATTAGGGACTAGTTACGTGTAGTCAAATAGCCAATGTAGCCAAGCACGCAATAGTAATAAGAATATGTTATCTTTAAATTTTAGAAATGAGAATCGGAAATATATATAAACGTGAAAAATTAGTTGTTGAAACTCTAAATTAAAAAAAAGAAAAAGAAAAACTAAATAGAACTAACCTAGTAATTGCTTGAAACCATCGTTCAATCAGGATTTCGTAGGCACAATTTGTCTTGCTCAAATCATGCTGCAACTCATTGTTTCCTCCTCGACCTCCTTCTCACCTATTTTTTTTTCATTAAATGTGCGGGATTCTTCGTATGTTGATTCATCGTTCACCTCTGGAGGAGTAATTAAGCTTTCGACTACTATCAACATCTCCTCTTCTAGGGAAGAGGATATCCTGAATTTTGATAGGATCTAAGAGAGATGTTCCAATATTAAACTCATTGTTAAACCATCTTGTTAAAGATATTCTTACAACACTCAAAACTGAAATCTAAATGAAAAAAAACTTAAATAAAAGAACTCTTACTGAGATAGAAAACAATTACTCTTCACAATTGTAGAAATAAAACGCTCTTGGTAGTTGGCAGGGAGAACATGAGGAGTCTCCACTCAAGTATTTGCTATGACCCCTTACCAACACATGTAGATCATACTTTCATAATTTAAACACTCTTGCATAAATTGAAATTCACACATGCAGGAATTGAAATTCACACTTGCAGGAATTGAAATTCACACTTGCAGAAATTGAACAATCAGGGCTTTGGAGAAAACTCAATATAGTGTTCGCATAGGTTCTTACCTCTCATATTACTGTTTATCCTCCCCAAAGCTGTGTAATTAAAAAAACAACCTACCTACCTATACCTCAATCCATTTAGCACTTCCCTGGCAACAATGCCAAAATGTTGGCGGTAAATATTGTCATTAAATAAATGCCCAATCATTTAATTGTCAACCCAAGGAGTTTGTAAACTTATGAAGCACAAGCATAGTATATGCAGGATTGAAGCTAATTTAACCTAATCTAATTTTTAAATCTACAAGTGATATTGAATCATTAAACTAATGCAGGAAGCTGAAACACACGACTTGGAATTGAATTACTAAAACACACAACTGAAATGAAATTGTGTAAATGAAATTAACTTGAAATGGAAGCTTGCATCAAAGGAAAAACAACATGTGAAGAGAAACAAGATGACACATGTGAGCTCACACTAACAGTAAATCATTCTCAAATAACATTACAAGAATCAAATGACAAATCATGAAACAATAATGAAAGCATGAATCAAACTAAGAATCCCTTTCTCTTTCAAATCCTAATGACTACTCCTAAATGACCACTCCCTCATGAAGAGAGATCACTCTCTTTTATACATGAGAGCCTTGAAGATAATATAACCATCTCATAATTATAGATCCACTTTTCTCTCAACCAATTTCCCATTATTACAAAATATAATACCTTCAAATCCTCACACATATCTCTCATATATCTTGGATAAGATATGCCAACCAAATCTCCATGATCTTCTCCTAGGAATAGGCTTGAATTATCTCCTCAAATCTTGAAATGGTGGAGGAATTATTTGAGAAGTATTTTTTAATTAATCTTTCACATATTCCTACACATTACAAAGATCACACATTTTTGAGATATATATGAAAACATGTCGATTTTCTAATATTTAATCACAAATTCCCTTTTAATACTAAAATGAATAAAGTGGAAAATAATAAGGTGAAACCCAAATACATTTATGAAAATGATATCATGAAAGGTTAATGGGGAAATGAAATATGAAGAATGATGAAGGGAAAGGTGGATGAAAATATGACATTTTAGAGCCCCGACAGTAACCAACAACCAAGTGATAATAAGAAGAAAGGATGTAATAATAATTGTAAGGGTGGGAAGAATAATAATAATAAACCCAAGGACAATGGTAATAATGAGAATATGAATAATAATGTTGGTGAGGATAAGAAAGTGTTGGCATAGGGTCAGACCCAGGGTTCTTCGCTACAACAATGCACCAAAAAAACCCTAACTACTGGCCCTTTCGACAACACCTGTGAAGCAAATGAAGTCTCATCCGAGGTAGAGGCAGGAGTGGTTGCAGGACTCAGATGTTTGCAACCTTAGTTGGTACATGGATATGTGATTCTAACACTTGACAGAGCACTTAGCATTTAACATTCATCTATATCCAGTCTTAGTTACATCATGGTTAAACCCTAATTACAGAGTATCACATTATTCATTTAGATCTAAGGTATTTAAGCACTAAGCATATACACATAGGTCAGATCCATAGTATTAAGAACATAGCATTAACATATCTATCTACCATTCATATATATTGAAGCACTAAGAACATTAACATATAAACACATCAACACATCGCACAAAGCAGAGAAACACAACATGTACGTGGTTCACCCCCACCCTAGGGCTACATCCACCAACTCTTTGTCTTGTTTATTAGCTTCATCAATTAGTTACATGCATAGGGTCTCAAAAACCCTACTCCGCAGAGTACAGGGATCTATGCAGCTCACTATATCCTCCTTCCTCGAGTAGATCTAAGCACACATCCTTCCACGGTCTCTTACAATGACTTGCACTTAGCTCTGCAAGTCTCATATAGTATGAACCAAAGCAATCTCGACTTAGCACTTAACAGTGTCAATCACATAGATTGGATTACAACCATCACTTTCATCTAGTCAAAGGGAACTTAGCCATTCCTAATCACTACATCGCCTTAGCATCTATTTATACATACAAAATAGGCTGAAGCATGTGTAAACCCATGGAATGACATTCCCATACCCGTTACGTAAGACCAAAACCCAAAAATCCCTAAAAATGGGCTGAGATTCCGTGATCTCTGCTTCGTCTTATGCTCCTCCTTCTACAGCCTGTCAAAGTCCCAAAATTAGGTCAAACATGACCAAGGATCCTCAAAACTTGGTCAAGGGCCAAGAGGCCCCCAACACTCACCTGTGACTCATCCCAACTCACTCTGATTTGACTAGTTCTAATTCAAAATCCTCGAGCTTGGCTCGAGCTTCTTCGACTTGTTGTTGTGCCATGACCTCCTATTTAGTGAAATCTTGTATGACTGCTTCATTGACAGGTCCCTCTAGGCGTTGTTCAACTGTAGTGACGACTTTCTCCAGTTCCGCTCCTCGGGGTTCGATATTTGTGAACAGTTGGTAAGCCTTATCTTGTACAGGTTGGATCCTTTGGGTCACTTCCATGACTTTTCTCTAGATAGTGTGGACCTCCTGCTGGGAAGTGCGCTACTCCTAGGATCACTTCATTCTTTCCATAGTTGACAGGGGCTTCAATTGTGCTTCTATTTCTTCTTGATACTATGCCTCTTGGAGCTGTGACTCTAGTGCCTTCATTTCTAGATTCTCAGTGAGTTTCTCATATGTTTTGGAACTGTGATTAGTGATTTTATTACATTCCATGGTGAGGGCTTTGATTTTCTCAACTATTGTTCGAGTGGTTGCTTCTCTTTGGTCCCTCACATCCTGCGGGGTGTTGGGCACTGTGTGAAGCTCTAAGTATGTTATTTGTTGTTGTAGCTGTTGGATAACTTCTATGTGTTTCTCTACTTGATGCGTGACTCAGTATTATTCTTGTGGATCTAAGACTATCACAGAGCAGAGTGCTCTATTAACTTCTTCCTTCACTTCGAGTTGCTCTGCGAGAAACTGTTCTTTTTCTTGTTGCATCTGTACTTTCTCTTCTTCAAACTTTGTTTGGAGAGCAACCTTCTCTTGTTCTGCAACTCTGTGTTGTTCTACGATTATTCCTTGCACTTACGTTAAGGCCTAGGTGGCTTGTTTTGTTTCTTCTTGAGCATGACGAAGGTGAACTTCGACCACATCAGCTAGTTGGTGGAGTTGGGCTGGATCATCTCCCAACTCTGGTTGTCCTGAAGGTATGGGCATAGTGGAGACTGTGTGACTGGACAGAAGGGCCTATTGTACCCCTTGGAGTTTGACCTCAATTCTATCATACATTTCCTCCTTCTTGTCTTCTTGTTTCTCCACAAGTTTTGGTGAAGCATCGTTTATAGCTACGATGATGAAGTCAAAATCATCAGCAATAAGCACAATCTTCATCTTGGTCATGGTGGCTTTTGATTTCTTTCAGGGAGAAGGTTTCAAGGGAGAAACCTTCCTCTTCTTCAGGGGATCAACCTCATCTATGGGTGGTGCTACTTTTCCTTGCTTCTGTTTAGATCCCTTTCCGTTTATTTCTTCCACTTCATCATCACCCCCTCGGTCAGGTGATACTGAAGTAGTATTTCCTGAGGCACTGCTTAAATCTTGGACCTCTCTGGTCTTCTTCCTTCTGTTGGGTCTGGGTGTATCATGTTCTTTTTGCATGGTCTCAGGGCTGTCAAGGTTAGACATCTTTGTAGGGTCTATGGGAATAAGGAGGTCTATGGACCAGTCCTTAGTGATCTCCTCCAGGTCTTCTTCCATGCGTTTATAGTACAAATGAAGATGCTCCTTATGATCATCAACTCACATTGTTATGTATATGAAGTACCAATCTGCACAGAACTTCATCATGGGTCGGAACCTCTATAGGGTGTTTGGAGTCATGTGAGTTTCAAATTCGATGGATCTCTTCATATGAAGGTAATATGTGTGAAAAACAATGTTTGACTGCCAATGTTTGTTCATATCACTCGAGTACCAGAGTGTGGTGAACTTCGCAGCAAGCGGAAAAAACAGTTCAATATCCAGGAAGGTCACACCTTCCGGCATCTCCCAGGAAACAAATTCAATGAGGATCAGGATCCATCTAAAGTGAAACTCGTAGCCCTGATCCTGTTCTTCACGGTAGTATAGTTCCAGTTGATTAACTAGGTACTTCGGCCAGTTCATCTGCAGACGTTCCACACACTTCCTTGCAAGTTCAACGACAAAGCCTGTGACCTGTGTAGGTCTATTTTTCCTTACTAAATTTCTGGCTATTAGTTGGCTTGGAAATGGATCTCTTGCAATGGGTGAGAAGCCTTCATTAACTCGGTTTTGTCTGTTATGGCGCAGTCCCAATGGTCCGGTGGTGAACTTTCTGATCATAAACACCTTTCTACCCATTCGGGCCGCCGGTCAAATGGTTATACTATTTCCAATGACTATATTTCTTCACCATGGAGAATTTCCATGTGACGTTGTTCTGATATCCCGACGAAGTTCCAATTTTGCAAATTTTCCTTCTACGAGGTTCCCTCTAGAACCTTCTGTAACTTTTCGATCTTAGCTCTCTTCTTACTTAGTTTTCAAGCCTTCTTTCTGGTGAGATTTTTCTCGAAATTCATTTTTCCATTCTGATCCTTACTTTCTTTTGGTAGAGTAACTTCGCATTGTTGAGATTCTTGCCTAGAAATCAGGGGTAATGCTTCTTCTCTATCTAGGATAGGTACTTCAGTATTTTGCAAATCTTCTTGTGTTCTTGCCACTTCGACATCCAAGTCTCTGGTTTTAAATAGCTTCGCTTGGTTATGTTTTTCTTCAATCAATTGTGTGATCCTCTAATATTTCTTCTTCTTTCCTTTTGGCCGGATCTCCTTCAATCCAAGGTTTTCCTAGTAACATAGCAAATGGAGTGTTCTTCTCAATAAATTTAACAAATTCAAATTATTCCTCCGTCAAAGTTCCATGAGAACTCATAGATATCTGGGTAAGTCTTCCACATAGGGTTGTTTGATCCAGGTGGATATCGGTGGCCACCCACCTTTTCCAACTGGCTCAAAACAACTTTCTGGCAATTTTGGCAATTTACTATTTTTAGCAGGTTTTAACTTCCGTAGCCATTTTGAGGGCCTAAATGAGGTTTTTCGAGATCAAGGTTCTCAATAATATCTGAATGAATTATTGATCCCCAAAAATGAATCTCCTCGATGATACCTTTCCAACGAGCTATAACACGCCTAAAACGAAGATCGTATGCAAAAGTTACGACCCCGGGAAGTTGATGCACCAACTTACCCAAACGGGGCCCACACGACTTTTGGGGCTTCATCTCCTAGGGTTAGGTTTTTGGATGTCTAGGGTTTTTGGCATTCCAGTTTATTGTAAAAAGGCCTTGAGAGCCTCATTGTAACCATCTTATTGCGAATGCGAGTATCCGTCACATCTCTTCTCAGAGATAAGCTGCCACCATTCTAGCGAGTCTTCCACTCTGTATTTTTACAGTCTCTGTACATTTCTTTCATTAACAGAAATCATGTATTAATTATATCTATGTTTATGGTTGCATCTCCAATACATTTCTATTATATTATTGAATATCTATGATATCTCTGTGCATTTATTTATTATATCTCCGATCTCATTTCGTGCCGAAAATAATCTGGATCAGTGGTTTCAGAGAAGGCTGCTCTTGATCATTTTTCAGTGCATGTCCTCGACGAGGTCTGAGTATAGAAAGTTGGGTCTCGATCTTGTCTCTATTGAAGACAATCGCTCTCGCACACCCAAGAAACCCTCAATGGCAGAAGAAAAGAAAAACGACAGAGCATACGATCCTATCAATCTATTGCTTGAGCAAGCTCTCATGCGACAGAGGGACGAAATGATGGAGAATTTTTCCCACATCCTTCAACGCTTGTCGATAGCATCAGG
>ML798166.1:391510-412117 GCA_009831015.1 Picea engelmannii
TTACTCGATTTCATGATTTAGTGGGATCATCCTAACCTCCTCACCTTATCTTCTTCAACTTATAAAAGGAGAGGAGTTCTCATGGAGAAGGTTAGCTTTTTTGGTTGGCTTGGAATTATTAGCTTTGGCTTGGTTAGAGTGGCTTTGGGATTTTCTTTGTCAAGATAGATTGTGAGTAGCTATCAGATCTATGGTCTCAAAATCCTTGGAGCAACAAAGTGTGTGGGGAACAAAGGACAGTTGGAAGGGACCTTATGACATCAAGGCAAGGGTTGTAATCTCTTTTTCACATTTAATATAATACAACAATAGTATTTTTTCCCATAAAGATATGTCTTATTTATTACATAACTCCTTGATCATATGTATAGATTAGCTATTGAATATATTGATTTGTCTTCACTTTGATTGGTTTGTACTGTTGTGATCTGAACGACACAAGAGAATTGGAGCGAAGCTTGGAACAACAAAGACCCAAGGAAGCGTTCATAAGGTACGTCCATGATCATTGCCTCTTAGTTCATTCAATAACCTAGATCTAGGGAAAGAGTATTATTCTGTCTTGTTTTGTTCTAGATCCAGGTGGATCTAGGGAGATCGGTTTGTGTCCGCACTTACGGATTAATCCTGAAACACATTAGGGGGCATATATTATAGAAATATTTTCCTCACCCCATGCAATATTGCACAAAATGCCTTTTTCCATTTCCCCATGCAAACTTTTAATCCCTTTTTGAAAATCCCAAAGATAAAAATACAAATTTTCCACATATATTCACCTTGCCTACTATACAACATGCATATATGCAGGTTGCACCACTACATCCCAAGTACATCAGGAAATATGCCCAAAATTGAAAAATAGTGTCAAGTTTCCATGTCATGATAGGATATCAATGATCCTTAGCCTTCCATATAATGGAAATGTTCTGACTCAGCCCTTCAGTTCTACTTGAAGGCTATAAATGGGCCAATTCTGAGCTATGGAAGAGAAGAGAAAGAATTCAACTTTGAGAGAAAAGTTACTCTGGAGGAATCATTCACTTCACATTGAGTCTGCATCGCTTTATCCTTTAAGTCTGAACACAGTGTTCAGCCCCCAAGATCTTCCCTTATTGAGTGAGAACTCCATTGTCTCTCTTACATGAGCTTGCCTTTGGTGGAGGATTAAAGTGGTGGAGGTTGAACTGGAAGGAACTTAGTTTCTCTGTTTTGAACTGTGTCGACACAGAAGTATGTAACGTATTCACTTATGTTGATCATATCTTAATAGAAATACTCCTTTCACGTCCAATCGATATCTTGCAAATATTTGAATTATTATTCCATTGGTGTATTTGTTATGAATGTTAATGGATTATTCTATTGAATGTGCTAACATCATATACCATCACCATATGCTTGTGTTTCTTGGTTTTTGATAACTAGTTCCAGGTGTATTTCTTTGGGTCGAGTGCTCAATGGTGGAATTCATCGAACGTCTAGATGAGATAGGCCTTTTATCTTGTCTTGGTAGAATATTTTTTATATAGCATACTTGAGAATATAGTTGATTTTTGCAGTCATTTTCATCTGTTATGGTTTACCCCTAGCCATAGAGAGATTTTCCTCGTAACAGAAGGGAGGATTAGTTTTCAAATTTTATGAAATGTAGTGTTGTTTAACCCTTGAACTTGAATCACAACCAGGTATTGAGAGAATACATTTGAAAAAAATTAGATACAAGAGACAAATTACATGAAATATGTGAAATATTATCTCCTAGTATGATAATCAGAAGAAAGAACAACAATATTCACTTGTCTCTTGAGGTGGGGAAATGGTTCACATAGAAAAGCTCCAAATAAAACAATACATGAAAAAACATTACATAGCCTCCTATGTATTTAAAGATATTCTCAATGGAAAAACCCTAAATACTTGTGATCTCATCATTAATGAGTACCAACTACCTAGTGGGCGTTATAAAGTGGACCCTTTTACATTAAATAATTATTCATTGTTATCTAATGGGTCTTATTCAAAGAGAATGGTTTCATACATCAAGTGAATAAATCATAGGTGGAATAAAGTAGGGAGGTTATCTTAGGACACTAACATTACCTCCCCCTTTAAAATAAGCATTGTCCACAAGGTTGGAGATGAGGAATGTTTTGTAGAATTATTGTTGGTTCCCATGTAGCATCTTCAAGCTACATATACTTCCACCGGATCAGTAATTCTCAAATCGTACGCTAGATAAATTGACATTCTCTTATATCCAATATTTATTTTGGCTCAATACTAATGGAACCTCCTTCATCAAGTTTTGGCAAGTCAGTTTTCACCTTTCACTTTTATCCCATGACCTTCTTCAGACAAGACACTTGAAAAATTAGATGAATCTTGGAATGGGCTAAAGATACAACTTGTAGACCATGTTACCCCCTAACCTAGGGATAACTAAGGATATCATGTCTTGAGTCCCACAGGTTCTAGACATGGAGTGTCGAGAGACAGATGACCTGAGATTTTCCTTGGAGGGTCCATATTTTCTTCAGTGTAGCACGTCTATTAGTAGCAACATACATTCCACTAGTCTGGTCCTGAAGTAGCAGTGGGTCTTGCTCCATGATGTAATGAGTCCAGGTATCATGGTATGTGTCACTCTGATTTTTGAAGAATTTGAATATGTTTCACTAAACTCTCCTTCATTCCATAATGTTTTCTTGGAAATTATGCTATTTAACTTGTTCATGCCTAGGGAGGTGACAAAATTCCCTAGTAATTTGGTTCCCTTTAGGAAGAGTTTCCATTGGGTGGGTCTATGAAATTTCATCATCCATTCCTTCTATACTTACCATTTTTCATCATTATCCCTCTCATCTTCCCCTACCTTGGTTTGATCATTGGGTTTTCCACACTAGGAAGGGTTGTACCTTGCCTTGTGGGAAGAAGGGGCTAAAGGCCCAGAGGGTAAAAGTAGATGGAAAGAGTTAAAATCAAAAATAAATCATTTGAGATCCTTCTCCCAGGGATTCATGATAAATAAATAAAAGGCTTCTCATTAAGAAAAGGGGACCCGTAAGATAAAATAAAACTTAAGGTCTAGTTTTTGGATGGGAGATCTCATCATGAGTCAGCCTATTAGGTCCACAAGCATGTAGAGGTGTGACACTACCATCTATATGGTCACCAAACTAGAGTAGTAGCTCTTGGTGGGAAGCAAAGTGTTTTCTTTCATGGATGGATTTTCAGGGTATAACCAAATTCAAATTAAACCTGAGGATCAACACAAGATGACATTTATTTGTCCTTGCGTTAATTTCACATACCGTAATATGCCTTTCGGCCTTAAAAATGTCGGAGAAACCTTCCAACGTGCTATGACCTTCTCATTCCATGATATTAAGAATATAGTTGAATATTATCTTGACGATCTTTCTGCTCACTCTCGTAAGAGTCTGGATCTCTCTAAGAACCTTCAACTAGTTTTTAAAAGATGTCGTCATTATAGAATCTAGTTAAACACTCATAAATTCATATTTTGCATTAGTTCTAGACTTATTTTGGTATTTTTAGTCTCTGGGAGTGGGATCATGGTAGATTCGTTAAAGGATGAGACAATACATCGATTTCCTCCCCCACGCACTATTCGACAACTTCAAGTTTTATAGGGGAAATCTAACCTTTTACGTCAGTTTATAGTAAACTATTCCAATATTACTAAGGGTTTCATGCGCCTTTTGAAGAAGGACACCCATTTTATCTAGGATGAGTGAGCCCAAGAATCCATCGATGCTTTGAAGAAAGCCTTGGTATCGACGCCTTTGTTGAAGTCTCCTGACTATAGTAGGGATTAGTTGCTTTATGTCTCCGCATCTGAGGAGATGATTGATATGGTTTTGGTTCAAGAGGATGATGAGCTCTGCGAGCATGTCATCTACTATATTAGTCAAAACTTAGTCGGTCCTGAGGTCAATTATTCTCATGTTGAAAATATATCTTTGGTTGTCTTTCATGAAATCCAACGAGTATGCCATTATATATTTATTTACAACACTACTATCATTGCCGATGCCAATCCATTTCAATACGTCCATACCAGGCGTATCGTAGGGGGAAAATACAATAAACGGATTGTCATTTTACAAGAATTTGATCTTGAATTCACTTCTCTGAAATCCAACAAATCACTAGTCTTTGGAGATTTAATATCCAACTTCCCACAATTGGACGAGGATGTTATCCATGTCGATTCCTTTGCGGATTAACACATTTTCCTTGTCTCTTCGTCCAACCCCTGGTATGGATACATTGTTATCTATCTTCAAACTTTAAATTTCCCTCGGCATCTCTCGCGAGATGATCGACAACATGTACGATACCAAGCTAAGAATTACATTATCATCGTTAACACTTTGTATCGTTGAGGAATAGATAATATATTGCGTCATTTTTTAACTCACGAAGAAGTTGAGTCAATTCTAAATGATTTCCACAGTGGGGCTTGTGGTGGTCATATATCCAAGCTTGCAACAACCCAGACAATTTTGTGAGATGGTTATTTTTGGCCATCTATCTTTAAAGATTCCATTGAAGTGGTTAAGAAGTGTCACCCCTTCTAGGTGTTCACTCGAAAAATTTACTCGCATCCAGCCCCTCTTCACCCAGTCATTATCGGTGATCCCTTCACCAAGTGGGGGGTGGACTTCATGGATTGAAACCCAACTTTAGTTTGGGGGAATCAACACATTATAATGGTTGTATACTACTTTACCAAGTGGTTCAAGGCCATGCCTATAGTTAAAACTGACAGGAAGATTGTTCCCTTCTTCGTATTCAATCAAATTATCGCCAGGTTCGGTATCCTGAGTGATATTGTCACTGATCATGGCGGTCACTTTCAGAAAAAAATGATGGAAGAGATAGCATCCAAGATAGGGTTTAAGAATGTTCATTCTTCCCCTTACCACCCCCAGGAAAATGGACAGGTAGAGGGCGTCAACAAGTCTCTCAAGACAATTTTGCAGAAATTTTTAGCTAGAGTAAATATGATTGGCATATTATGCTATATCCCGCACTCTGGGCATACCAAACCTCGCTCAATACTGCCACCAGGTTTTCTCCTTTCCAGTTAGTACATGGTGAGGAGTCAATCTTACCTATTGAATGTGAAGTCCCTTCTCTTATATTTGTAGTCGCGTTCCTCCCTGACACTTCCGATATAGAGTGATGCCTCGTACACCTAGAGAGTCTTGATGAGAAACGTTGAGATGCCTATATGACTATCGAAGCGAATAAAAGACGTGTCAAGGTATAATATGATAAGTTTGTTTGTCCTCAGTTGTATGCTAAGGGTGACTTGGTCCTTTTATCTGATCAAGCCAAAGAACCACTGGGGGCGGGCAAGTTCAAACCCATGTGGCACGGTCCCTATATTGTGCGACGTGTCTTAGAAAAAGGATCCTATGAGTTATAATATTATGAAGGGAACATGTTGGTTGAGCCCTGGAATGGGCTCTACTTGAAAATATATTATTCTTGAGCCCCAATACCGGGCATAACTCTTTGTATACTAATGTAATTTAGTGTATATATCTATTCCATTTATTTTTCTTCCTCAACTTTCTTATCGAGTTTTCCCTTGGTTAGCAGATGCCAATGTAGTCTTCGGTCTACTTAGGATTCACAGATGGAGCTAGTCGTCAATATACATGGAACTTGGCTTCCACCACTTGGGTTTTTTACTCACCCGAGGGTCTACTGGTGTCTTCAGGTGGTGTATGCCTAGGGACATCCATAAATAACGTGGTCAAATATAGCAGTGTTATAGAACTTTTGCGTGATTTTATTTTACATGATATTCTCTCTTTGGAGGTTCACCTAGATTCCCAGTTAGTAGTATGTTAGTCGAATGGAAGTTATCGTGTGCACGATCCTACATTACTTCGACGATTCCTATGGGTACACCTTTTAGAGTGACAGATTGATTTTATTACATATCATCACATACCTAGGAGTTCTAATTATGTATCCTATGTTTATGCTAATTTTGTTTTAGATTGGAATTTGTCACAGAACCAAAGCAAAGAAAACAATCTCATCAATGTACACATTGTAATATAAGTAAATTCGAAGAACCCTATTTTATATATATTTCAAAAAATATGATGTTTATAGTACAAAATTGGGGCCAACACCCTCAATACAAATATACAATCGATAATACAAAATCCATTACATCTACGCCTATGGATCTAGATGTGTGTCATGATCAAAAACTACATCGCTTGTGAGATGTCGAAAGAGTTTCACCCAAGCTCTAGGCACACCAACCACTTTCCGCTACATGGCCTCTGGAAGATCCTCTACCTGAACCATCAAAATCCTATGTGTCAAATGAGACAGGTTTCCCTGCACATTTTGAAGGATTCTCTCTACTTCTCCTCCCGCCGCCTCATCTCCCCGTTGCCTCCGACAATCTTGCGGAATCCTGTCCAGCCATCGTAGACCTATGTGTGTGTCACAAAAGTGTCTAGTTGGTACTTAAACATCATCCAAAAATATTTTTTTATTATTATACAAAAATACAAAAAAATGAAATATTTTAAAAAACAATTGACATACCTATGTCCCCGTAGGCGGTCCCCAGTGGAAATGGAATGTCAGGGTCCCCTCTGAAGTCGATCCTTGCATAGGGTTAGTCATCCACAGTAATGACCTATCGTCTCCACCAATAAAAGAAATCATTGTTGGAGGGTGTGGGAAACCTACCTCCCCATTGTCGTCTCATTACCTCATTCCACCATGCCAAGGATGGATCATGAGGTCCTCGAGGAAGGATCTTGACTCTAGGTCCCAAACCTAGAACCCACTCGAAGAAAAAGATACACAATATAGATGCAAACCCGAAGTTCCTCTTGTTCCCCTGTTTGCATTCTGTCAACTGGATTTTCATATTAGCGAGTAGTGAGGTGCACAAATCATACACCATGGGTCTCAAACACTCTATAGAATAGAACATGAGTGGCCTCGATGTCTGGTGAAATGAAATCGATCATGTGATCCTGGTCAAAATGAGGACAACAATCTTGAGGCTGAGATTGCTTATCGCTTAGATGGGGATTTGACTCTCGACCTTATCGGACCCTGCTATACAATGAGCATCTATGTACTCTTCTATCCTCATATTGATTCCATCTCCCTGGGATTTGAGGTTCACTACCTCAACTTGAAGTGACAATCCAGTCAAGAAATATATATCCTCGACTTCAATCCTTCATGGTTTCCCATCAAGGTTGAATCTCTCACTGTCTGGATCCCAGTAATCCACAAGAAACTGTAACAACCTCACTTGGTCCCTCATCCCTTTGAGTGCCCAAAATTTGTACAACCCACATATTTTCAAGGCCATTTGGGCCCCCAGATCTCTTTCCATGGCAGCATCTACCTCCTCATGTTGCCTTTCCCTCCATTCTAGCACCATCCTGCCAGAGAAACATCAAGTTTTGAGTTAGAAACCATCAAAAACCTTGTTTACATAATTTTATGTGTGTTGCAGCATTCACAGTCCCGTATAGGGACGAGTAAACACAGTCTGTATTTTAAACAGTCACATATAACCTCGTGTATACGCGACCCGATGAGTGGTAGCCCAAGTACACCTAAATACCTAATTTGTGCCTGAAATAACTCAACTTTTGAAACCTAAATAAAAAATGTAATCCACTAGAAAGGAAGTGGAGGGGAAGGGGAATTACCTAGTCTAGACGGTCTCTGATTCCATCACTCAATGCTCTCACAATCACCAGTTGAATATTGGAGGTAATTTGGTCCATTTTTCACTATTTGGGTAAAAAAGTCAAATGACATAGTAAAATTTGATTTTTGTTACTATTTATAGCCGTTTTTACCCACTTTATATAGTTTCAGATCGTATTTTCTCCTGGTGGACTAATACAACAGTGGATTGAGTTGGTTTTTGTAGTTTTCTCCAGGGATTCTTACAGTTCTTAGCATTATGTTGACCGTTCGTAACTACGGATAGGTATTTTAACTATCCAAAATATAGGATAGGTATCCATTCCATCATGCACACTTGAATTATCCTATAACTGTCACTCATATGCCTTAGCTACGAACCCATTTTTTAGCGACACAGAACCCTCCATCTGCTACAAGACATGCCGTTATCAAATGGTAGAGACTTACCAAACATGGGTACCCTAGTTAGATCCTCTACTTCATTTGGTTCCCATGCAGAGATTTTTTCCGTAGGACCGAGAGTCCTTTATAGCTAATACATGACTTTATTTTGAGCATCATTTCTCACTCATAAACATGTTGACCTATACCTAGAGGACTCCCAACCGAGTTTGATTTAATCTATTTTCTGACTCATTTTCAAAAAGTGAAAATATTTTCAAGTGAACTTGTCTCTTTCACACTCGTAAATTGGATTTGAAAGGACGTCTATTTGGTACAAGTTTATCCCTTTTTCACACCAAGTAGACTAATATTATGAAGAAGGACATTTTTTGGCATTAAGTTGTGATTTCATCTCATGCCCTTGCTTATAGTATGGAGCCTATAGCTAGTTCTCGCTTTGCATTATAAACCATTTGCCTTGACAATTTTGCATCCTCAAACAAGCAGAGCCTTGTTGATATCCTTTGCAACTTGACACCCTACACCCAGGAGGGAACATTCCCCAGAGTGTCCATCTCCCACATGCACCTCCTTGATTTGAGCATAGGTATGTTCCACTACTGGAACTAGTTTTTCTTACTTGTGATAGTCATTTCCTCCTCTATATCATAGCATTCATTTGACTAAGAAAAAAAAAAAGAAAAAAAGACGGGTGGGAAGGGAGTATTATCTTATATTGGCAGTAGTCATGCGCCTTTGAATAGAGAAAAAAATTATTGATTCCACTTGTCATCATAATTTTGGGTTTAGCATGGCCTTAATAAGTTGAGCTCATTACAAAGAGTTTTCTCCATCGACTGGTTAATCTTCCAGCCCCTATGGATAGTTTGATTGATGCCTCATGCATCTCATGGTTTCATCAATGAGTCTATTCTGCCAGAGTCTTCCATATGTCTCATGCTCTTTTTCAAAGGAATTCTATCAACCTGTGTCAGCCATTGCTCATAACTCTTGACTTTGCATGTCAGCCATACCCTCAGTTTTTCTCAGAATCACATGATGTTGTAGTCCTATTATGCACCCTGGTCCTACTTTCCTCATTGGTAGGTAACCTTGAACCCAACAATCGACATTTCATCATTTTTCTTTGGCTGGGTGGTTTCCCCTGTGTTCGACGGCAAGACATTTATTCACACATTGGCATTCATGCAATGTCTTGGATGCCATTAGCCTTATTGGTGGTTTCCTCACCTTTTTCATCATTTTTCCTCATTGGCTGCTATTCAGAGGGTCGTTTTCATGTACCTCTTGCACTTGGCACACATGAAATACGCACATGGTCGTTGGTCCTTGAACATGTTCTTCGTCTGATTTCCTCCAAATCATGAAGATCCTACTTTGTACCTCGTGCTAAATGATGAGAGATGCCTTAATTATCTCCTTTCAGTGGGTCTCCTTCCATCGAATTCATCTCATCTATTCTATAAATGAGACCTAGAGTCCTATGAGTACCTTGAGGCTTCCATTCATTAATGGCAAGTTCTCTTTCCATCGACAGTTGGGAATACATCCATGTCTCCTAATCGATGGATTATTCAAGTGTTTGACCCCGACTCTTTTATTCACACTTGTAAGAATGTACTCGGTGCCTTGATACCTACTTTCATCATCGATAGGCTATCTCGCGTTTGTTAATGATATACCTCAATGACTAGTAATCAAACAAAGTCTCATTATGTTCAACCTCAATTCCTTTATTTCACACGATGTAGAATTGCACCTTTGGTGGATTGTGTAGAAGAATTGAAGACATATGTATGTGGATGCATCTTTCCTGAGTTGTTGCTTCCTTTTCATTGGGCCAATACTTGTGTGACTTTAGTGATCATGGGAAATCAGATTGTACTCCATTGTATACAGATATCTTCAGATTGATTTTGAGACTGGTTCTATTGGGCCTTGTTCGTGACTATTTCATCCTTTTTCATGTAACTACATTTGTATTTTCCTATTCATGGCCACAGACAGTTGTTTGGTATATTTTCACATGGATCTGCAGTGTAATTCAAATTGGAAGCCATGTATGAAAAGTCAGTGCAGATTGTAATGAGCAACTAGTTCTTCCAGCTGGTTCCCCATCACTCCACTTTTGGGTTTTTATAATGTATTTTGTCCATCGTAGATACTCCTATGACCTCACACATTAGGGGGGATATGTTATAAAAATATTTTCCTCACCCCATGCAATATTGCACAGAATGCCTTTTAACATTTCCCCAAGCAGAATTTTAATCCCCTTTTGCAAATCCCAGAGCTAAAAATACAAATTTTCCAAATATACACACCTTGCCTACTATGCAACATCCATATATGCAAGTTGCACCACTATAGCCCATGTACATTGGGAAATGTGCCCAAAATTGAAAATAGTGTCAGGTTTCCATGTCACGACAAGATATCAATTATCCTTAGCCTTCCATATACTGGAAACATTCTGACTCAGCCCTTCAGTTCTACTTGAAGGCTATAAATGGGCCAATTCTGAGCTATGGAAGAGAAGAGAAAGAATTCAACTTTGAGAGAAAAGTTACTCTGGAGGTGTTACCCATGATTTTGGTCATCATGATGATGTATTGATGATGGTGTACTCAGGCTCTTCATAAGAACTTTCTCCTGAGAAAAGTTACTTTCATCTCTTCTCAGAAAACTCATTTTTGAAGATTGTTCGCAGGCTGCTAGTATATTTGGGTGCGAGAATGCCTAATTATCACAGGCTGCCTTAAGCCAGGGTGCGAACTTCTCACACTGTTTTGAACTGCTAGGGTGCAAACTCTTCCTAAAGCATGGAAAAAGATGAATTCTCGATGCTTCTAGAAGGGAATCTTCTAGAAAGATGGGTTGGCATTCGAATGGTTATCCTAGTACTGGATTCCCTGATATTTTGGGATCATTCTTATCCAAGTAACTAATTCATTCTCTACTATATATTGAGGGAATTCTCATGGAAAAGGTTAAGCAAGATTCATTGGAGAATTGGTGAAAGAATTGTGTGAAGGACGGAAGCTTGAACAACAGCTTGGAGACTCTAGCTAGTCTATCAAGAGGATTTGATCTTCATCATACAAGGATTGAGAAAGTGTGTGTGTCGGAGCCAAGAGCCATCGAAAGGAAGTTTGCGACATCAAGGCTCAGGTTGTAATCTTTACTTTCCAATAATATGATACAGTGGCATGTTCCTTTCCCATAAAGTTAATCTCACTTTATTATGTAATTCCTTGATCATACACATAGGTTAAATGTTGAATATATTGTGCAATCTTCACTTGGGTTGGTTTGTGTTGTCTTGGTCTGGACTTCACGAGAGCACTGGAGCAGAGTAGGAGAAACAAAGACCCTAGGAAGCGATAATAAGGTGTGTTACTTGTTTCTTCCTCCTAGTTAATTCAATGGTTAAAACCTAGGGAAAGAGTTATGTCATGTCCTGTTTTGTTCTAGATCTAGGTGGATCTAGGGAGATCAATTAGTGTCCGCACCTACCGATTAGTCCGATAACAAAATTGGCAACTCCACTGGGGAACAATCCCATTTTTCTTTGTGGCTTTTGGTGTTTTTCTGTGGCCATTTGCTTTGGTTTTACTTTTCTCCTTTCCTATCAATCTCTGAGTCTTCAAGATATCCTGATAGACCCTCTGGGTCTAGAGGCCTTTTCAAATTTTGCTTCATTTTCAAAAAAATTGATTATGTTCAGACATTCTCGCACTGTACTTCATTGCATCCTGTGAGAATAGGTAGGGTTCGGATTCTTCCTTTATCTTTCAGTGCGAGGTTCTTGCACCCTACTCAAGGGTCACCTGCGAGAATCAGTGATTCTCGCACTGTGTAATATTGCTAGCCTGCGAACTCAATTTTTCAAAAATTTGGATTTGAGTTTTGGTATTTTCAACTGCCCAGATCAGTTTGATTGCCTCATATGAGTTTCTTGGACCATTGATTGATGTATTTCTTGTCTTCGTTTGCATGTATGAATAGTCTTAGGATTTCAAGGATCTTCTTGTCACTTTTGTCTTGACTTTGATTTCTTGACTTTTCTTGGCATAACCATATTCTCTGATTTCGGGATCTGAGCGTGTTTGATTAGTTAAGAACCGATGATCAGTTGAAAGTTGAGTTTTCTTGGTCTTTATCATTTGATTTTTATTTGAAAGATCATTTTTCTTGTGCATTTGAAAAGACTATATTGGTTTGCTCTTTATTTTTGTTTTCATTGAAAGAGTTGATTGGGTTTGTCATTGGTTGTTCATTGGTTTTTGATTTTCTGTACTCTCACTGTCATAGTGTGGGTCCTTTTTAAAGTGAACAAAAAGTTTTTCTTTCAAAAATTCTTTTCGTTTTTGAAAACATTGAAAATCAAATTATTGAGATTGTTGAAGTTATTGAAAAAGACACAATAGAGAGTTGTCATTTGATAAGTGATTTGTTGCATTTGCATTTTAAAGGAAATTTTGCATTGTAGTTCAAGGTTGATTTGGAAAAATTTCTCTCTCTCCCATACATAGGATTCATTGAATGCAAAGTGGTCAATTTCATTCTCATCCATGCATTGTTGGGTCAGAGTCATACAACATAAGTTTCACTTCCGTTTCCTTTGACTAAACAACAGCTCTTAATAACACTGCGTAATCATAAAATTTATCTAGTAACTCTTTTCTAGGGCTCTATTACACCAACATTTAGCTAGGCTAGAGATTTGGAGTAGGAAGAGAGATACACTCTCCAAAAGCACAAAACACACAATAGCATCTTGTGTTACGGAGTGTTAAATTCCATTTGCAACATCTTGTCCTGGGAAGCCCTTCTCACACAAGGGTCAAGCACGAGGTCGCATTGATATTGGCAGAGTTACTCACCCTGATTTGTTGGTATCAGTGTAGAGATTTCACGTATTACGGGGATCACTCRGAGGTATACCCACAATGATGAGTGGAAGCCTTTTGAGTTGATTTTGGKCTAGATACCCTGCCCTTGCGTGTGGATTGGACTGTTGACTGTCCCCCCATGATTTATTGTTGTTGGTGGTGACCTTAGTGGCCTATATTTCTAGGTTCTTACCCGAGGTGACTGTGGAGGGGAAAKTCTTCACGATACCTAGAATTGACATTGACCAAACTCACTCAGGCTCCTTGGAGGGTATACCCATGATTATGTGTGGGAGCTTGCACCAGGGTGTAAGTCCGTTAAGCAGGTCGTCAGCATAACTTTTCCACCCTAGCCTAACCCCTTCTCATCTTGTTGTTGTGATGTTGGATTTCATCATCAACTAGTGGCTTTGAAATTAGAAGGTCATGTTTGTTTGGTGTTGCTTCCTAGCTTTTATTTACTAGCGCGTGTTGTCTATTTATCGAAGTTGACCATAGGATTTTCTTTGCGAAGTTTTTCACTCATCTATAATATCTCCTCTACGTCATTCACGTAGAATGCAGGGTTTATCTCCAGAGCATCTGGAAGGTTCTCAACCCTTGCCCACAAGCACACCTGGAGGCTCTCTTCGGCAGAGTGAAGTCCTAGTCGTCACTACCCCACAAGTGGAATGCACTGACTCTCTAGAAAAATTTTGAATTACAAATACTCTAGAGGACTTTCAACTTAACCATGATTCTGAGAGTCGTTTTATGCGAGCAGACTCTTCCGGAGACTTAATTGTTGTGTATTCCAGATCTCCGACTGGACCCTTTCCCGGTATAGAAGGCCAAAATCCTTTTTGGTCTACAGGTGTTTTTCGGCAAGACCTTTTTGGTTCAGGTTCACCGGTGATTTCTGAGATCAAACCCCCTATTATTTCTGAAATCTCTAATACAGAACAACACTGGTGACTACCCCTTATCACTTTACCGTACCTGCCAAAATGGCTCATCTTGCAACTACTAGGAGTGTTCCAACCGGATTTCCTGCGGTTAGTCTTGCTCCCATCAACACACCACAGACGCCCAATGTCAATCCGACACTACCACCTGGATACTGTGCGTTGAGTGCTTCCATTCCTACTCCTGCGCAAACTCCATTTGGCTCTCCTAGTGGTCCTTCTTCTTTTGGGAACTTTCTTCCCGTTTTGTACCAACACTCCCTCAATTTCCTTTTGGAGGAACTTCTTCGTCTTCTACTGGGAATCCTAATCCTAGTGGTGCTATTTTGTCATTCACTCCAACTTATCAGTTTCCAGTTGGTGGACAATCTCATCCAGGTAGTATAACTCAACCCCCTCTCAGTTGGAAAATGTCAATTGGAACATTTCCCTCAATCGGTATGCCACCTTCAATGGGAGGGGCAACCCCACCTTATGAGAAAAACATACCACCGTCCTTGGATCAGTATTGGAATCAGTTGATCCAAAATCCTCCTCAATCGACTAGGGGGCAACAGTTTCTAGCTACATCAGTCACACCCCCTAGTATGGGCCAACCATATAGCGGTTCGTTCAATCCCATTTGGGGATCGAATGCTCAAAATCAAGTCCTTGTTCCAGGGTATAATCCGATGAGCTACTATCCTATCTAGCCACCACCGAATATGCCTAGATCTTCACATTATATGCAGACTGCTTATGGTCCTATTGGTTTGTTGATAGGGATTCCTCTCCAAAGCCACCAGTACCCGCAGGTGAATCGACAATTACCCTTTCTCGCCACTTTGGATCTTCCAGATTTTTCAAGGATTTTAAATGATCCTATTCATCACTCTCCCCAATGGCCTGTTATACCAGCCAATCTTCCCTCGGACATTCCTAAATTTGACGAAAAAGTGGGAGAGGACCCAAACAATCACGTTATGAATTTTCACCTATGGTGCTCATCCAACTCGTTGATGGATGACTCTATTCGTTTACGTCTTTTTCAACGAACCCTTACCAGTTCTGCTACGAAGTGGTATATCGAATTTCCATGAGGTTTCTTGTCTGACTTCAACACCCTAGCTATGGCTTTCCTTACGCATTACCAGTTTCCGATACGTTATGACACGGGGATCGAGATTTTGACTTCCTTCAAATAGACTAAAGGCACTCATATCTCTGATCACATCCATGAGTGGCGAAGGAGTTGACATCTCATTAAACTTAAGCTCCCCGATCAGTTACTAGTGGAATGGTTTACAAAATCATTTGTGAACGAAATTGGTAAGGACATTGCCATGGGTGGCGTTGTCATGAAAGAGTAGGCTATAAGTTGTGCTCAATATCTTGATCTCATTTATTCGCAAATGGGAACCCTTTACGATTTACTACCTGAATTACCTCGTCCTAATGCTTCCAGCATTTCAACTACTCCAGCTGCCTCGCATGTGGCTAATGGTGTGATTGGTACTACTCAAGCTCAATCACATTCCGTTTCAAGCACAAACCCTAAATCTGCTTCTTCTAATGTTCAAAATGCTCTGTCTCCTACCACTCCCACTAGCAAGACTTCTGAGGTAAATGTCGTCCAATCTACCCCAGCCGGTAAAAACAAATCTAAAAAGGGGAGAGGTAAGAATAAGGAGGGAAAAAATAATAATCAAGTAGAGAAAACTAAAACCACTCCTGTTGACGATCGGGATAAGTGAAAACCATGATACCCTTTCCTTATCTGTGGTGATGATCACTACATGAAGGATTGTCCATGACGTGCCGAGGTCACTAAGTTCCTTCAGAGATCTCTGAAACCAACTGCACCGACTATCTTGTCCCAACCCTTCCCGTCTCAACAACAGGCTCAGTTAGTCATCCATGACCAACCCTCATCTTATACCACCTCCTATGTTTTGATGTGTACTGGTGATTCTAAGTAGAATAATTTTGCACTCACAACTCGAGCCAAAGATTATTCTCCATCTAAGGAGAAGGTTGACGATTTACCCCCTTCCTTGGTACAACCCTCTCCAGCATCTCCACCTACCAACGGTCCTCTTCATCTCGAACGACTGAGCCTCGAGATAGTTCTACGACCCCCCCCTAAGGGTGTCGTTCAGAAATCGGCTTTCAATCCTCATGCTTGTGCGGCCCAGAACTACAAAATTGTTGAAGATCTGGCCCAAGCACCTTCTGTGATGTCAGCCCTTGAAGTCCTTCAAACTTGTCCCGCACAATGGAAGGCACTATTGAAAGCTATCGGTGGAATTGACCCGACAGATATGAATTTAATAGTCTTTGACTTGGAAGATCATATTCCAAGGTTACCCCCTCAACTCGCGTTCCAGATACAGGTTGTTGTCTCTGACAAGAACATTTGCCGAACTATTATCGATGAGGGTGCCTCGACGTGTGTCATGTCTCTTTCCTGCTAGAAAGCCATTGGCTCTACTTCTTTGAATGAATCACAAAACACTCTTAAAGCCTTTAATGGATCTGGTTTTAAGCCCTACGGTGTTCTTCCTTCGTTACCCATCACGTTAGAGGGTAAAACAGTCCAAGTTGAAGTGGAAGTCTTTGATGCTCCCCTTGATTATAATCTTCTGCTTGGACACAGCTGGATCGATTCCATGCGCGCCATTGTGTCGAAACTTTTCCATGTAGTACATTTCCCTCATCAAGGAAAGGTTATTACGATCGACCAACTTTCCTTCTTTAATTCCAATACCCGTATTGGCAATGTACCGTTTATTG
Source organism: Picea engelmannii (assembly GCA_009831015.1). Classification (NCBI taxonomy): domain Eukaryota; kingdom Viridiplantae; phylum Streptophyta; class Pinopsida; order Pinales; family Pinaceae; genus Picea; species Picea engelmannii. Next base: position 408,273 of record ML798166.1, read on the forward strand.
CTAAAACCCCATCGGGTTATGAGAACGTCGATGTAGGCCTTCTAAAGGACTCCTCGTTAATGGGTACTTTCCCCATTACACCACCTGAGGTTCCATGCCCGTCTGTCGCTTTTATAAACATGATCTCCACCTTGCCTCACGAACTTCCTGCATCTCACGACCCTTGGATAGTCCCTGACCTTGGAGATCATATTCGTTTTGGTGACGAAATGTCATTAAGTCCAGTTGAATCTGCCTATCAGGCCATTCAATCGACAACACCTTCTACCCCTTCTCTTGATGAGTTGTCTCCTGATCCTTTTCGTGTTATTTTTCCCTTTGATGAGATGATCATGTCCATCATGGAGGACACACCTTGGGACGATGGGCATCATCGTTCCATCCTTTTTCTAGAGAAACACACTCTTGAGAACTACTATTTCCTTTACCTTGCTTCTTCGGAGTACACTATTGGCATGGTTCTCGTCCAAGAGGATGATGCTCACGATGAACATGTTATTTACTACTTGAGTCGAAGTCTCACATTGACTAAAATCAAGTATCAACATGTTGAGAAACTGGCCTTGGCTGTCGTTCAAGCCGTTCAACACTTCCGGCATTATATCCTCTCACGCAAGACTACGGTGATTTCCCATTGCAACCCTATGCAACATATTTTGACACATCAATTGCTAGGGGGGAAATACTCCAAATGGATTGTGATACTCCAGGAGTTTGACTTGGAATTCGACGGTGCCAAGTCCAAGAAGTCCTTATTTTTTTCTGAGTTGATATGCGATTTTCCCCACTCTGCAATGGAAAATGTCGCAGTTGATTCATTACCTGATGAATCTCTTTCCCTTATTTGCACTGATGATATTTGGTATGGGGATATCATTATATATCTCCAAACCCAGAGTTTCCGACCAACTTTGTCCAGTACGGAACGACGTCGAATACGCTATCAAGATCGTCAATACATTATCCTCGGGGATACTCTTTATTGTCGGGGGATTGACTCTGTTTTTTGACGTTGTCTGACATTCGACGAAGCCGAGAAAGCTATGAATGACTACCATTCTGGAGCATGTGGTGGTTGATGCAGGAGCATCTCCCACATCAAGCGAGCAAGCGCGGAAGCAATCGGACAGCTGGACAAGCGCCATCACAAATTTTGAAATTCCCTTAGATTGTTGTGCCATCTTAAATGAGCCATTAAGATGAGACACACTTGTATTATGTAATCGGACCTTGAGCCTTTAGCTCTCGTCCTTAGTAGGTAGGAGGCATTTAAAGTAGTTAATGCAGGTAGATAGAATTTAATTCTAGATTAGACTGTTTGAGAGCACAAGAGGGAAACGGGATATAGACACCCTCATTGTGCATTGTAACATTATCAGAGTTAGAAGAATTGGAGCAAGAGCAAGCAGAGAGTTGTGTAAGAACACCCATGTATCGATATTTGGATTAATAGAAGAGGTTGATTCCAATTCATGGTTTGTGTTGTTCTCTGTGTATTGATGTTGAATGACATGCTCATGAATGTTTGCTTCCTGTTACACATTTTCTTTGTATGTTGTGTATATAATTTCATGTTTAAGTTTGAAGTCTGAAGGGATAACAGAATGAGTTTCAATTGTTTCTCTATCTGAGTAAGAATTCCTGAAAGGAGTGCAGTGGAAGTGTCTACAAGGAGTGCATCGACAAGAATTCAGGGTTGCATCTTTGAAGCTCAGATAGTTTTATGTTTGTTCTCATTTCCCCAAAAGTGCAGTTGGGCACAAGAGCCGTGCAAGGAGTGCACAGGCCAAGTGAAGTTCAGGGTTGTGAACCTGAGCAAGAGTTAAAAGACTGCTACTGTAGGAGTGCACAGGGTCGGAGGAATTCAACACTTAGATGTGTTTGGAGGTCGCCGCAAGGAGTGCGTGCAAGGATCCTCTTTGAGGCTCGAAGTGGTGAGAATCTCAGGAGGAGTAAGGATTTTGAAAATATTGAGGAGCATCGAAAGTTTGTAGTGCAAGCGGATAAGTATAGGTAAGAGTCCTTGGTCGCATTCACAGGAATCATCAAAGGGAAGAGATCGACGGTCAGGATTCTGAGGGGAGGATTAGCGAAATCCCGCCAGCCGTCAGATCTACCAGAGAAGCGAGGGGGTTATGGTTGTGTCCGGAGTCCAAGCTCAGGAGACTGTGGATCATCAGATCTCATTAAAACACCCGTCAGCCGTTGGATTGACTAGGAGTTGCACGAAGTTTAAGCTTCATGAACGGGAGGAGGAAAATTTCGACAAGAGGCGTGGCCATTAGAATTTCGGCATTCGTGAAATCGGGAGTCACGAGGATGAGTGATCGGGAATTCTCAGAGTGAGAATCCTGGAATCAATCTGAGTCGTCCATCTTGACGAGACAGGTGGCAATCATTGAGAGCCCGTCGACATTTCAGTGACTGGGGTTTTAAGTTGACAAAGAACTTGTGTCATCAGGGCATCGAAAGTCTCAAAATCCTGAGGTTGAATAAGGACCGCCCACCTCAAGGGGACACGTGATGAAGATATAAGATCTTGAGTAAAGTCCTGAAGGGAAAGACTCCATCGGAGTTTCGGGATTCAGCAAATCGGGGGTTTCGTGGACAAGAGGTTTAGTGCATTTCGACATTTGAAACCCCGAACCCCAATAGAAGGTATGACTACGGTCATATAAAGGCTGGTCACATGACTAGGGGCATAGTCAGGAGGGACTAAAGCACAAAGGGAGCATATCGGGAAAGCGGAGATCGGGAAATCGGGAACCAAAGGGTCGTGACATCGGGATTTTGAAAACCCCGAAACTCGATAGTGACTTTTTGTTGTGAACGGAGAAGGGACCAGGCCTAAAGGCTATAAGGTGCCGAAAAAGACCTGTGGATCATATTTAAATAAAGATTCCAGGGGAGAATCGAAGGAGCCACTCTGGCTCGAGGGTGAACTTTGAACGATCCTTAAAGACCGGGAGGTCAATGCAGAGGCCTTTGCTGAGGCAGGGGGTCAGGGCTGCGTCAGTTTTGTATCAGAGCTTAGAAGAGATTCGTTGCTTTCTATAGCAGGGAGAAGGAAGATTCACCATTCCGCTAAGGAGATGATCAGGGGATCAAATTTTGCTCAAATTTCAAAGTGCTCGGAATGTGACGAAAACAATACCATTGCGTCCGTCTCTTCTTCCTGATTTCGGCAGTATATTTACTTTTTCAAATGGACTCTGTATGGAGAAGATATCACGATCTGTTTGTCAAGCCAAACAGGCAAAAAATTTGATGTTGACTGTACCAGTCCGTACAGTCCGTATGGTCTGACGTGGTAGGACCGTACAACCGTATAGTGGTGATGTGGTAGATGTTGATTGGTTGACTGTTGACGAATCGGGAGCTGACACGTGTCCATTTGGTGGCAAATGGTATGAGGACACGTGGCCCAATCCATGGGCTCCACGTGTCCCTCGTTGGTTGGTTTATGATTGATATGTAAAATTTATGGTGGAGTCCGCGGGGTTCGACCCCCGGACCTCCCACAAAGCACAACGCCTTCGCACGACTGCCCGACCGTTGGAGCACGAGTTGGTTCTTGTTCAATCTATATGTTTGAATGTATTTAAATTTACAAGTTTGTATATTGGGCGGAGGGTCGGGCCGGGGCTTAGCCCTGGTCCGTGGTCGTTGCAATGCTATATGACCGTGCCATATGAAATGTAACCAACAATTATATATGTGCGCGATTTGAAACTTATCTTTTGATCGTATGCCTATTGACCATATGACCATGTGTGGAGCGCGGGTAGTTTTAAAATGAATTAACCACCCTTTTGCCAAGCATACAGTTTTATGCGCCATACGCC
>ML798166.1:439369-457066 GCA_009831015.1 Picea engelmannii
ATAACTCTCTCAGTTCATTTTTCGTACAGTAGTCCAACGAGACCGAAAAAGGGTTAAACTATCGCTCGAAGGACACGTACTTCAAATACTTTAGCGAGCGTGAAAATAGCAAGGTCGCTCGACAATCTTTTCCTGTTTAGAGAGTCTGAAAAAAGCTTAAAGAAAACTCCAGGGGGGTTCCTTTTTCGTATAACCACAGTGAGCCCGAAAAAGTGATAAAATGACACTCGATCATGTTCTTATGTTTTTCACAAGCGCAAGAACGGACAAAAGGCGCTCGAGGTTTTACGTAAAAACCATAAAAAACAATCAGAATCACACCATAACAGAGAAAATATGTCCATATCCTTTTCGTAATCATCAATGTTTCATACCTGCAAGCCATTTCACTCATTTTCACATTAGTGATTAGGTTTAAATAATAAATAAACAGAAAAAACCCAAATTTGATATAGTAAAAAGTAATTAAAATGAGTAAATAACTAAATTTACCATATCCTTTCACAAGTTTACCATTGAGTTCCAAAAACCCTCATTTTACCCTTTGCATTCGGTGTCGATTTCCGAGAGCTATGGGTGATCATTTGACGAGCCATTAGCAGCATCTTGGTAAGTTCTTCATTCCTGATCTTTTCATGGTTTAAAATCTTGATTTCATTGGTTAAAAATTTTGATTTAAGTTATTTTTTAAACCATATATGCGTGTAGGCATTCTCGCAGTTGACCCATATGGGACCTGCGAGAATGACTCGTTCTTGCAGGTGGGCCTTAAGCCGCCTGCGAGAAGTTCCCACTGTGCATAATATATCACCTGCGAGTAGCGCAGAACTCAAAATTTTTTGAAACGTTTAGCCAATAGAAAAAATTCATTACATGAATAAGATCATTAATCATCTTTATATGCTTCTTATGTAGGTAAATAGCCACAAGCATGGTGCTTGAGTGGTGAGAAAAAGAACATGAGGAGGATAAAACAAATGCTGAGAATCACCCTCCCACCATTGCTTCATTAAGAGATTGTGGTCTCTTAAAATACTTCTGTATCCCGGGCATGAGAGCCCAAGTCCGATTATTGGAGTATCTAGTCTGAATGTGGGATTCGGACCAGCAAGTTTTCATTGTAGGAGCTCACACATTAGCTATTGACATTAAGGACATATATTTCTTGACTGGATTATCCAGGCATGGGTCCTATGTCAGTCTAACCGGCAGCAGAGCAGGCAGGTTAAAAATGAGTGAATATTGCAACCAATACTGCGTACCTGAGGCCGAAAGAAAGAAAGGGAAAGTGGCAATCTGGGGAGTAACTGAATTGACTCTCCGCACTATTCTCTTCACGATTTCTCGGGTTGCTGGAAGTGTCGCTCCCCATATGGCATTGCAGAGCTATTTCCAGTATTCCATCGAGTGTACTGAGAAGCGAGTATTTAACTGGGCTGATGCAGTATTACGCGGTATCAAAAAACAACTGACCAAGTGCAGGCAGGGAGAACTGAAACAATTTGGATATGGGTCTTTGTTAGTGTCCTTCTTCCTAGAGAGGGTCCCGGTATTTCGTCTATAGTTTGAGTGGAACTTTCTGGGTCCTAGGGATCCGAGGATGTTGCGGTGGTGTCGGCTCATGGCCCGACATGTGGCAGGACCAATCGTCAAATATGACGATATTTTCTTTGACTGGTTGTAGAACCAGATGTTGATGGTCGATGAATACGCCTATGCCAGGTTGGATTTCTAAGGAGATATGGATCTAGCACTGCCTGAGGACGCTCAGTGGGGAGACCTTGGTAAGAAGTACACACATTTTCCTTTTAAAATGTTTTTGAATTTTTAACATATTTAAATGTTTTTTTTTATAGATTTATTTGAAGACTAACACCAAATGTTTGTTGATAACACAGATGTTGGAGCATATAGACCTGCTGGCAGTTCTCCTATTCAGCGACGAGGAGAAGCTGCAGTAGTATTACCACAGTATGTTGAAGATTACCAGGTCGTGGAGCAGAATTTAGAGGGTCTGACGGCTGACATTCCAGATATGACTCTAGAAGAGATTCCACGACGCGATCAGCGTCACACTGTAGGGGTTTCCGTAGCTATGGGTCGACTGCTCCGCACAGTTGCTAGGGAAGTAGTGTGTTACCGTGAACGTCATCCGTGATGTCACTATGTAGAAGCTATGAGCTTCAATTTTTGATATTTTGGTCTTCGGACAAACATTTTGTAAAAACAAACTCTTTTAATCGTTATATATATACAAATGGCTTCTACCGGTTTACTTTACATTGTGTGAATTGTAATGTGTTTGATTTATAAATGATTTAAATGTCTGTCCAATACATAATTAGCTAAAGCATATGTTAATGTATTAAGACGTCTAGGAATATGCTGATATTCAATGTGATCAAAATATCGTTCCAAGAGGCGAATCCGCAAATATACCCTTAATAAAGTAGGACTTCGAATAGAATAGACATTACTTAGTTGTAGTACTACAAGATGCGAGTCAAGTCGCACAACCAAATGACGAATTCTGAGAGAGATAGCATCAACCAATAATTCAATAACGGTGCTATACTCTGCGATGTTGTTGGTTACTCAGCCAAGACATACACCTCGTAAAGATATAAGCTCGTTTGTTGGGGCATAGATTGCCCATGCAGTGGAAGCTAAGTTTTGAGTACTACGGCTAGCACCATCAGCGAAGCCAATATAAGGTAGCGAATACTCCAACATCTGGAAATCAAACACAACGTCACGTAAGGGAAGAGACCAAATAATGTCAAAAGAAAACTAAAGTAACACACACGCATAGTATGATACATAAAATACAAGTACTTGTGCACAAATGACTTATGCATAGTACTTCTTCAAGTATAACCCATTTCTGGGTTCACTCAAAGGTAGACCGGTGTTGTCAAATGTTGACCTCACCTCGGCCCATTCCGTCATGTAATCAACAGCTACAATATTGTAACCGAGGGAGGGTAACATGGAATGAAAGCGATTCCCCCTTTCGTAAAAGGATCAATGGAGACCACAGGAACATGAAAGATGACAACAAAGGGTGACGGAGTCGGAATCCGTGGGTAGGGCTCAAGAGTGTGTTGTTCCGGAAACAACCTGGAAGGAGGATGCCCATCAGTCCAAGGGGTTCCCCCCATGACGGACATGATCGTCTCATCAGTGGGAGAGATGACACGGAAATAATCAGGAGACAACTCATCAAAAGAGGGTGTAGAAGGGGTTGCCGATTGAATCGCGTGATAAGCAAACTCAACCGGACTTAACGGCATGACGTCGCCGAAACGAGTGTGATCTCCAAGATCAGGGACTATCCAAGGGTCGGAAGACACAAGAAGTTCATGAGGTACAGCGGAGATCATATTAATAGAAGCAACTGACGGGCGTGGAATATCGAGTGGTGGCAGTATGGGGAAAGTGCCCATTAATGAAGAGTCTTTTAAAAGACCGACACCAACATTATCGTAACCCGGTGGGGTTTTAGCTATAAACAACATGTTGCCAGTGCGAGTATCAGAATTAAAGAAGGCAAGTTGATCAACTGTAACAAATTTTCCTTGGTGATGAAATCGTATGACACGGAAAAGTGTTGACACAACAGCACGCATAGAATCTACCCAGCTACGACCAAGAAGAAGATTATAATCTAAGGGAGCATAAAAAATTTCCACTTCAACTTGGACTGTCTTACCTTCTAGAGTGATAGGAAACAATGAAAGAACACCGTAAGGCTTAAAACCAGAGCCATTAAAGGCTTTCAGAGTATTTTGTGATTCATTTAAAGGAGGAGAGATAATGGTTTTCCAATAAGCAAGAGACATTATGCACGTAGAGGCACCCTCGTCTATAACAGTTCGGAAAATGTTCTTGTCGATGAAAACAACTTGTATCTAAAATGAAAGCTGAGGGGGTAACCTTGGAACATGATCTTCCAAGTCAAAGACTATCAAATTTGAATCTGTAGGATCAATTCCACCTATGGCTTTCAACAGAGCCCTTCGTTTTGCAGGACAAGACTGAAGGACTTCAAGGGCAGACATCGTTGAAGGTGCTTGGGCCAGATCCTCCACAATACTATAGTTCTGGGCCACACAAGCATGAGGATTGAAATCCGACTTGCAAACAACACCCTTAGGGGGTCATAGGACTGTATGAGAGATCGGTCGTTTGAGATGAAGAGGATTGTTGGTAGGTGGAGTCGGTGGAGAGGGATGTACCAAATCAAGAGGTAAATCGTCAACCTTCTCCTTAGATGGAGTATAGTCTTTAGCTCTAGTTGCGATTGCAACGTCGTTCTTCTTAGAATCACCGGTGTACATCAAAACATATGATGTCGTAGAAGTAGATGGTTGGTCATGGATGACCAACTGGGCATGTTGTTGAGATGGGAAGGGTTGGGACAAGACTGCTAGTGTAGGGGGCTTTGGAATTCCTTGGAGTAACTTAGTAACTTCGGCACGTCTAGGACAATCCTTTGTATAGTGATCGTCACCATCGATAAGGCAAGGGTACTGTGGTTTGTGCTTATCCCGATCTTCAACAGGAGCATTTTGAGTTTGTTTTGTTGGATTATTATTCTTGCCCTCCTTATTCTTGCCTCTCCCCTTTTTAGATTTACCTTTACAGGTCGGGGTGGATTGAATAACGTTCACCTCAGAGGTTTTACCGGCGGGAGTGGCAGGAGACGGAGCATTTTGAACATTAGAAGATGTATATTTAGGGGTTGTATTTGAAACGGAATGCGAGTGGGTATGGGTAGTACCAATCACACCATCAGCTGCATGCGAGGCAGCTGGAGTAGTTGAAGCGCTGGAAGTACCAAGATGGGGTAGTTCAGGTAGAAAATCGTACAGTGTTCCCGTTTGTGAATAAAAAAGATCAATATATTGGGAAGGACTTATAGCCTGCTCCTCCGTAACAACACCACCCATAGCAATGTCTTTACCAATCTCGTTCACAAAGGATTTCGTGAACCATTCAGCCAGTAACTAATCAGGGAGTTCCAGTTTGATGAGACGTCGTCTCCTTCTCCACTCATGTATATAATCCGAGATGTGAGTGCCTTTAGTTTGTTTAAAGGAAGTTAAAATCTCAGTCTCGGTATCATAATGGATCGGCAACTGGTAATGTGTAAGAAAATCCATAGCCAGTGTGTTAAAATCGAAGAAGAAACCTCATGGAAATTCAATATACCACTTCGCAGCGGAACCAGTAAGAGTTCTTTGAAAAAGACGTAGGCGAATGGAGTCATCCATCAAAGAGTTGGATGAACACCACATATGAAAATTCATCACATGATTATTTGGATCCTCCCCCGCCTTGCCATCGAATTTCGGAATATCCGACGGAAGCTTGGCAGGAATAACAGGCCATTGGGGGGAGTGACGAATAGGATCATTCAGAATCCTAGACAAATCTGGCAAGTCCATAGTAGCAAGAAAAGGTAACTATCGGTTTACTTGTGGGTACTGCTGCCTTTGGGGTGGAAGCCCTGTCAGAAAACCAGTAGGACCATAAGCAGACTGTCTGTAGAGGGAAGACCCTGGTTGATTCGGTGGTGGCCGGATAGGATAGTAACCCCAAGGATTGTAACCTTGAGTTTGAGTAGGGACCTGAGGTTAAGTAGTTTGACCCGAACCCCAAATAGGATTGGTTATACCTGGATATGGTTGGCCTATAGTAGGGACAGTTTGCTACCCCCCATAATTTTGAGGAAAGTTTTGTAGAAGCTGATTCCAATACTGGGCCAATTCAGGAGGTATGTTTTGTCCAAAAGGTGAGGTTGGTCCCCCTATCATAGGTATATTTCCACCCAGAAGTTGTGTGCCAACCGTAGGTTGCGTATTAACTGTGTTATGTCCGGGAAAAGGAAAAGGGACCGTACCACCCTGTCCACCAACAGGAATCTGCGGGTTTGTCACAACAGTCGGGATAATGCCACTAGGATTAGGATTTCCAGAAGGAAACAGTGGGAGTGTCGGAATAAAACAAGGAACATCATACCCAGGAAAAGGAGGACCACCTCGAGAACCGGCTGGGGTTTGTGGAGGTGTTGGATTGGAAGCATTCAACAAAGCATTCAACGCATGATAACTAGGAGGTAAATTTGGGTTAACCTTAGGCATTCGCTGGGTATTGATAGGAGCAAGAGTAGCTGCAGTAATTCCAGTTTGGACACTCGTAGTATTCACGAGATGGGCCATCTTGGGAGGGAGAACAAAACGGTAAGTAGTAGTCTCTGGTGTAGTTTGTGGCTCAAGAGACACCGGAGGGTTAATTTCGTAGATAGTAGGTGCCTCAGTACCAAAAAGGACTCGTCGGAAATCACCTGACCAAAAAGGGTCTTGGCCTACTACAGCGTGAGAAGGCCCAATGGTTGATTCGGAAGATGTAACAATGGCTTTGTCAGAAGAATTTAATCGCACAATAGGTCGTTCACCACGGCGAATGCGATAGTCCTCTCTAGTATTGGTAATTCGAAAATCTTATAGAGAGTCAGTTCGTTCTACCCGTGGAGGTGGTGTAGTGACAACTGGAACGTCACTTGTCTCCCCATGTGGTGGAGTAACCACTGGGACTTCAGTCTGATGGGGAGAACCCTCAGGTGTACCAATAGGCGGGGGTTGAGAATTGTCCAGATGCTCTGGAGATAAACCTTGCATTCTACGTGAACGTCATGGGGGAGCAATTGTAAATAAGTCACAAGCTCTGTGAAGAAACTCTTAAGGTCAAATTCGATAAAAAAACAACACACACTAGTAAACAAAATCTAGGAAACAATCACCAAGCAAACAATACCTTCCAATTTCGAAGCCACTAGTTGGTGATGAAATCCAACGTCGCAACAACGAGATGAGAAGGGGCGGGGCTAGGATGGAAAATTTACGTTGATGACCTGCTTAACAGACTTACACCCTAGTGCAAGCTCCCACACATAATCGTGGGTATACCCTCCAAGGAGCCCGAGTGAGTTTGATCAACGTCAATTCCAGGTACCGTGAAGACTTTCCCCTCCACAGTCACCTTGGGTAAGAACCTAGAGATATAGGCCACTAAGGTCACCACAAACAATAGTAAAGCCTGGGGGAACAGTCGTCAGTCTGATCCACAGGCAAGGGCAGGGTATCTAGCCCGAAATCAACTCAAAGGCTTCCACTCATAATTGTGGGTATACCTCGGAGTGATCCTCGTAATACGTGCAATCTCTACACCAATGTCAAAAAAGCAGGGTTAGTAACTCTGCCAACACCAATGCGACCTAGTGCTTGACCCTTGTGTTAGAAGGGCGTCCCAAGACAATATGTTGCAAATGGAATTTAACACTCCCTAACTCAAGATGCTATTGTGTGTTTTGAGATTTTGGAGAGTGTATTTCTCTTCCTACTCCAAAGCACTAGCCTAACTAAATGTTGGTGTAAAAGAGCCCTAGAAAAGAGTTACTAGATACATTTTAATATTACACAATGTTTTTAAAGGCTGTTGTTTACTCAAAGGTGACGGAAATGAAACTCATGTATGTATGACTCTGACCCAAATAATGCAAGAATGAAAATGAAAAATAACACTTTCCATTCAATGAATCCTATATATGGGAGAGAGAGAATTTTTCTAAATCAACCCCGAATCATATGAAAAATTTCCTTTTTCCAATGTCAATACAAACAATCATTCATCAAATGAAAATGTACTACGTTTTCTTTTTCAAAGCTTCAACAATTCCTAAAATTTGTTTTTCAATATTTTGCAAATGACAAAAAACAATTTGATGGAAGAAAACAATTATGTTCACTTTCCAAAAAGAACTCGTGCTATATCAATGAGAGAGCAGAAAATCAAATCACAAAGAATCAAGCAATAACAACCCAATCAACTCTTTCAACGAAAGCAAGAACAAAGAAAAAACCAAATAGTCTTCTCAATGCAAACGAAAATGTCTTTTCGAACCAACAAGCAAATGAGAAAAACCAAACACTTAACTCTCAATCAATCACTGGTTCTCAGCCAATCAGACACACTCAACTCTAGAAGTCAGAGAGAATGAATTTTCCAATAAGAGCGAAGAAATGAAAGTCAAGCTACAAAGTCAAGAAAAACCTTGAAACCCTAAACTTGTTTGAGCATGCAAACAAAAGCAAGAAATGTATAAATCAATGATCCAATAAGCCCAAAAGAGGTAATTCAACTGATCTGAGTAGTTGGAAAAACCAAAAGTCAATTTCAAAATTTTCAAAAATCTTGCTCGCAGGCAAGCAGTGTTACACAGTGCGAGAAGATAAGATTCTCGCAGGAAACCTTATAGAAAGGTGTGAGGTGTTTGCACTAGACCCTATGTGCAGGGTGCGAACCTGAACAGTTCTCGCAAGCTGCAGTTAAACACGGTGCGAGAACTCCTGAAGATGACAAAAAGTTTTGAAAATGAAGTAAAATTCAAACAGGCTTCTAAACCTAGTAAGTCTATCAAGATATCCTGAAGACTCAGAGACTGACAAGACAAGAGAAAAATGAATCTAGAGCAAATGGCCACAGAAAAACTCAAAAAACCATAAAGAAAAAGGGAATGTTCCCCAGTGGAGTCGCCAATTTTTTTTCAGGATTAATCCGTGAGTGCAAACACAAATCGATCTCCCCAGATCCACCTGGATCTAGAACAAAACATGACAGAATGATACTCTTTCCCTAGAATTTCACTATTGAATGAACTAGGAGGCACGAATCATGAACATACCGTATGATCGCTTCCTTGGGTCTTTGTTGTACCAATTTCACTCCGATGCTCTTGTGAAGTCTAGACCAAGACAGTTCAAACCAATCGAAGTGAAAACAACTCAATATATTCAACAATTAATCTATACATATGATCAAGGAGTTATGTAATAAAGTACAATCAACTTTATGGGAAAGGGACACATTACTGTATTGTATTAATAGAAAGTGAAACTTACAACCTGAGCCTTGATGTTCGAAATCCTCCTTTCGATGGCTCCTTGCTCTGACACACACACTTTTTCATGCATGAAGAAAATAAACCACTTTTGATAACCTTGTTGATCTCTCTAGCTGCTGTAGCATCAGTCCTTCATACAATCTTCCACTAATTCTCCAATCAATCTCTTGCTAGTTTGCCTCTAACCTTTTCCATAAGCATTCCCCTCAATATATAGGAGAGAATAGATTAGTTACTTGGATAGGAATGATCCCAATATATCAAGAAAACCAGTACTTAGATAACCATTTGAATGCCAACTCACCTTTCTAGAAGATTCCCTTCTAGAAGGTTCGAGAATTTATCTTTTTCCTTCCTTTAGAAGATGTTCGCACCCTGACAGTTAGGTACAGTGCGAACCACAAGCACCCCAGCTTAATGCAGCCTGCGAGAATCATGCATTCTCACAGGAAAATATATAGGTAGCCTGCGAACCTCCCTTAAAAGTATGATTTCTGGAAGCAGACAAATGTAACTTTTCTCAGGAAAGTGTTCTAGTGAAGAGCCTGATTTCTCCATCATCATTACATCATCATAAGGACCAAAATTATGGATAACAATGGCATTTCTGAACGACAATAATGCAGTCGTTAAACAAAGAAGGCCAAAAATACCCTGCGCATAAGATCTTCTGGGCAGTAGCATACCCAGAAATATGACCACTGATGCAGCCCTGACCCCTTGCCTCAACAAAGGCCTCTATGATGACCTCCCGGTCTTTAAGGATTGTTCAAAGTTCACCCTCGAGCCGAAGTGTCTCCTTCGATTCTCCCTGGAATATTTGTTTAAATCTGACCCACAGGTCTTTTTCGACACCTTACAGCCTTTAGGCCCGGTCCCTTCTTCGTTCAAAATAGAAAGTCACTATCGAGTTTTGGGGTTTTCAAAATCCCGATGTCACGACCCTTTGGTTCCTGATTTCCTGATCTTCGCTTTCCCGATATGCTTCCTTTGTGCTTTATCCCCTCCTGACTATGCCCCTAGTCATGTGACCGGCCTTTATATGACTGCAGTCATACCTTCTATCGGGGTTCGGGGTTTCAAATGTCAAAATGCACTAAACCCCTTGTCCACGGAACCCCTGATTTGCCGAATACTGAAACTCCGATGGAGTCTTTCCCTTCGAGACTTTACTTGAGATCTTAGATCTTCATCATGTGTCCCCTTGAGGTGGGCGGTCCTGATTCAACCTCAGGATTTTGAGACTTTCGATGCCCTGATGACACAAGTTCTTTGTCAACTTAAAACCCCAGTCGCCGAAATGTCGACGGGCTCTCAATGATTGCCACCTGTCTCCTCAAGATGGACGGCTCAGATTGATTCTGGGATTCTCACTCTGATAATTCCTGATCACTCATCCTTGTGACTCCCAATTTCATGAATGTCGAAATTCCGATGGCCATGCCTCTCATCAAAATTTTCCTCCTCCCGTTCACGAAGCTTAAACTCCGTGCAACTCCTGGTCAATCCAACGGTTGACGGGTGTTTGAATGAGATCTGACGATCCACAGTCTCCTGAGCTTGGACTCTGGACACAGCCGTAACCCCCTTGCTTCTCTGGAAGATATGATGGCTGGTGGGATTTCGCTAATCCTCCCCTCAGACTCCTGACCGTCGATCCCTTCCCTTTTATGATTCCTGTGAATGAGACCAAGGACTCTTCCCTGGACTTATCCGCTTGTGCTACAAACTTCCAATGCTCCTCAATATTTTCAAAAGCCTTACTCCTCCTGAGCTTCTCACAACTTCGAGCCTCAAAGAGGATTCTTGCACGCACTCCTTGCGGTGACCTCCAAACACGTCTAAGTGTTGAATTCCTCTGACCCTGCGCACTCGTGCAGTAACAGTCTTTTAACTCTTGCTTAGGATTGCAACCCTGAACTTCACTTGGCCTGCACACTCCTTGCACAGCTCCTGCGCCCAACTGCACTTTTGGGGAAATGAGAACAAAAGTAAAACTATCTGAGCTTCAAAGACACAACCTTGAATTCTTGTCGACGCACTCCTTGCGGACACTTCCACTGCACTCCTTGCAGGAATTCTTACTCATATAGAGAAACAATTGAAACTCATTCCGTTATCCCTTCATACTTCAAACTTAAACATGAAATCATATAGACAGCATATAAAGAAAATGTGTAATAGGAAGCAAACATTCATGAGCATGTCATTCAGCATCAATACACAAAGAACAACACAAACCATTAATTGGAATTAACCTCTTCTATTAATCCAAATATCGGTACATGGGTGTTCTTACACAGCTCTCTGCTTGCTCTTGCTCCAATGCTTCTAACTCTGATAATGTTACAATGCACAATGAGGGTGTCTATATCCAGTTTCCCTCTTGCGCTCTCAAACAGTCTAATCTAGAATTAAATTCTATCTACCTACATTAACTACTTTAAATGCCTCCTACCTACTAAGGATGAGAGCTAAAGGATCAAGGTCCGATTACATAATACAAGTGCATCTCATCTTAATGGCTCATTTAAGATGGTGCAACAATCTAAGGGAATTTCAAAATTTGTGCTGGCACTTGTCCAACTGTCCAATTGCTTCCGTGATGGCTTGCTTGATGTGGGAGATGCTTCTGCATCATACTCCCTCGCTTGAAAAATTTCATGGGCTCCTGTCCATGAGCTCCTGCATGGTCTGTCCATGCTTCTGTATCTCTGCTTTGGTCTCCCAACTGGCATCTTCAACTGGATGGTTCTTCCATTTGACCAGATACTCAAGGTATTTCTTTCGCCTAGTCCTCTTACTCACTCTCTTATCCAATATGCACTCCATTTGTGGCTTATCCGCAACCGGCATCTGCTTCGTCCACTGGATCACTGGTTGCTCATTTCCAGTCTCTGTTTCTTCAGCCTTATATGGGTACAAATCCGAGATATTGAATATCGGAGAAATTCCGGTCCCATCGGGTAATTCAATGTCGTAAGCATTTGCCCCACATTTCTTCAAGACCCTGCATGGTCTGATTTTCTTCATCTTCAACTTATTATATGTTCCTCTCGGGAACCTTTCTTTCCTCAAATGTGCCAGAACCAAATCACCAACCTCAAACTAAAGTTGTCTTCTGTGTTGATCTTCCCTGCGTTTATATTCCTGGCTTGAATTTCGCAATCATTCCTTCACCTGGCTGTGAAGTTCCCTCATTGCCTCTGCGAATGTTTTTGCACTAGCGCTCCTAATTGCAGTCTGTTCTGAATCTTTCAGTTCAGAAATTCCTCTCGGCTGCATACCATAAACAATCTGAAATGGGCTCTAGCCTGTACTCCAATTCATTGAGTCGTTGTACGCAAATTCTGCCTGTGGTAATATATTATCCCACTGGCTGTGGTGTTCTATTACCAGGCTTCTCAGCAAGTCTCCCAGAATTCTTTTCACCACTTATGTCTGCCCATCTATCTGAGGATGATAAGCTGAACTAAAAGACAAGTTAGTTCCCAGCTTCTTCCATAAGGTCCTCCAGAAGTGCCCTATGAACTTCGTATCTCTATATGAAACTATACTCTTTGGTAAGCCGTGAAGTCAAATGACTTCTCTGAAAACCAAATTTGCAATGTGAGTTGCATCACTGGTTTTGTGACATGGAATGAAGTGTGCCATTTTGAAAAATCTATCCACCACCACAAAAATTGAATCACAACCTCTTTGTGTCCTTGGCAACCCCAATACAAAATCCATGCTAATTTCATCCCATGGCCTCTCTGGTATGGGAAATGGTTGATAAAATCCCGCATTCTGTTTCCTTCCCTTTGAATGCTGGCAAATTTTGCATCTATCCACAAATCTCTTGACATGCGCTCGCATTCCCGGCCAAAAATATGACTCATTCAACTTTGCGAACGTCTTGTCATGACCAAAATGTCCTGCCAATCCCCCACTGTGTTTCTCCTTCAGCAAGTTCTCCCTCATGGAGAATTTCGGAATACAAAGTTGATTAACTCTAAACAATAATCCTTCCTGGATCATATACTCTATCCATGGGCTTCTGTCTCTGAGAATTGGATTCTCAGTTGCTTCATACGCTTCCTTAAAATCTGGATCTTCGACGTGCATGTCCTTGAGATCATCAAAACCTAACGTTTTGACTCTGAACTCCTACAACATCAAACACTTCCTTCTCAAATCATCAACAACTTTGTTACCAGTACCAGAAATATGTTTTATCACAAAAGTGAAATTTTGCATATACTCAACCCATTTGACATGTTTCTGATTCAACTTTTCTTGTTGAGTCACAAACTGCAGTGCATGATTGTCACTGTACAAGACAAACTCTTTGGGTATCAAGTAATTCCTCCATTTCTTTAGTGCCTATATGATAGCATAAAATTCCTTATCATAAGTGGAATATTTCAACTTTTCTTCATTCAGCTTCTCACTGAAATACGCTATCGGCCTGTCTTCCTGACTCAATACTGCTTCGATTGCAAATCCGCTTGCATCACATTTCACCTGAAATGTCTTTTGGAAATCTGGAAGCACCAGAACTGGTTGTTCCGTGATCTTCCTCTTCAACATATTGAAGCTCTTCTCGGTCTCTTCAGTCTAGTGAAAAGATTTATGTCTTTTCTTCAATGTATCCATCATTGCTGCACTAATTCAACTAAAATTCCTGATGAACTTTTGGTAGAAACTAGCCAATCCGTGAAAACTTCTCACCTCAAATATGCTCTTCAGTGATGGCCAATTCTTGATTACCTCCACCTTATCTAGATCCATCCTCAACTCATTTTCCGAAATAACAAACCCCAAATAAATGAGCTTTGTCTTCATGAATGAGGATTTCTTCATGTTTATCAACAACTTCTCTTGTTGTAATTTCTGCATCACTGTAGCCAAATGCTTCAGATGCTCCGCTACTATTTTACTGAAAACTAGTATGTCATCCAAATACACAATGACAAATTTCCCGATGAACTCCTTCAGGACTTCGTTCATCAACCTCATGAAGGTACTTGGCGCATTTGTCAAGCCAAACGGCATAACAAGCCATTCATACAACCCCTCGTTTGTTTTAAATGTTGTCTTCCATTCACCACCTTCTCTCATGCGGATTTGGTGATAACCGCTTTTCAAATCAATCTTTGAAAAATACTTTGCTCCACTCAAGAAATCCATCAGATCATCCATCCTCAGCAATGGAAATCTATACCTGATGGTTATCTTATTAATCTCCCTCGAGTCAGTACACATCCTCTAGCCTCCGTCTTTCTTCGGACTGAGTACTATTGGAACAACACATGGACTCAATCTTTCCCTGACTAATCCTTTGTCCAACAAATCCTGGACTTGTCTCTTAACTTCTTCATTCTCCTGTGGAATCAATCTATATGTGGATTTGTTTGGCAAACTGGCTCCTGGTATGAGATCAATATGATGACTCACACTTCTGATCGGTGGCAACGAATGAGGTAATTCGTCCACTACAATGTCAACAAACTCTTCCAGTAGTTCCTGAACCTCCTCTGGTAAATCATCCACCCTTGTGCTAGTCAGAACAATTTTCGGTTTGACCACAATGAATTGTGGTTCCTCCTTCTTCTTAACCTCTGTAAGAAGTTCCTTCCCACTCATGAGAAGTACAATGTTGCTTACCTCTGACTTCACCTGTTTATCCTTGATTGGAAGCAACATGTGTGTCCTCCCATTCTTCTCCAGGGTGTATGTGTTCATTCGCCCATCATGAATCACATTTCTGTCATATTGCCATGGCCTACCCAATAATAGATGACAGACATCCATAGGAATGAAATCACATAATATCTTATCATTATATCCTCCTATATTTAATTCAACTAAACATTGTTTAGTGACATTTACCTGATGTCCCTTTTGTAGCCATGAAACTTTATATGGACTTGGATGTTCAGTCGTCTCCAGCTCCAGCTTCTCTACCATCTCGGTTGAAACGAGATTTTCCATGCTACCACTATCCACAATGACCTTGCATACCCTATCCTTGGTCTTGCAAGCATTCCTAAAAAGTCTGGTCCTTTGGACTGAACTTTCCACCTCTTTCTCTGGTGTCAAAAGGACTTTTTGCATCATCAGCGATCTTCTGCCTTTAGCGTCTTCTGCCTCAACATCTTGCCTCTGTGCTTTGGCGATGTGATCTTATCCATTTTATTTCTTTTTCTTTGGACACTCATAAGACTTGTGCCCATTCTTTCCACATGTGAAGCATGTTATTACTCCACCTCTTCCTCTTCCTCTACCTCTAGTACGAGGAAAAGTGTCATTGTCAGCATAATCTCTTCTCTACTCAATATGTTGTCCTCTTTGTTCAGCATATTTCCCTCGCTGTGAGGTTCCACCTCTCTCAGTTATTTTGTATTTAGGCTCAGACCCAAACTTCCAGTCCTCCTTGGGCTTCTGATACTTATCCCGGGCAACTGATTTGCCTCTGGGCTGACTTCTGCCTTGACCTCTTTGACTCTTCTTTCGGCTCAGCTTCTCTTCCACTTTTAGAGCCATCTGATAAGCATCTTCCACCATTCGGATGGTCAACATACTCATCTCATCCTGAATTTCATATCTCAGGCCATTCATATACCTAGCTACTTTTTCATCATTTCTTTCACAATGACCTGCCCTGATATTCAGCCTGTAAAATTCTTCAGTATATTCCTTCACTGACATCAACTTCTGTCTCAGGTTCTGCATTCTCCTGAACAGAGAAATTTGATAATCCATGGGAATGAATTTTTCCTTCATCTTTGCAATCATCCGGTCCCAGCTCTTAATCTTTTGCTTACCTTGGCAATGCCTATCTGCTTGTAGTTCATCCCACCACAAGGATGCATGTCCTTTTAATCTCGTGATGGAATGCTTGACCTTCTTGTCCTCTTTGACATCTTCATAGTCAAAATATGTGTCTAGAGCTCTAATCCAGTCTAGAATATCATCTACATCCAGATTTCCCTCATAAACTGGAATGTCCATCTTCGCCTTTGCACCCATCCTTGCAACAAATTTAAGAAAGCATTCATTGGATGCGTCTTCTATTGTGACTTCTTCATCTCCATGCCCAACATCATCTTCACTTTCAGACTCACTGATATCTCCTACATCAGCTGTGCGTTTTTGTCTTATCTCCATGTCCACAAGTTTGGCGCATATGTTATGTAGGTCTCTTTCTACTTCTGGATTCTGCACCTATCTACCCCTTCCTCTGGATGTCTCCCTTTCCTCCTCTGTATCGGGTGATTGTCTATCTCTTCTCCTGATCTAAAAATGAAGAAGACTTGAAAAACTTGAAATTTATTGCAAGTGAATGTTATGTGTTTAAAGAAAAAGGATCAGTTTGCAACACATAAATTAAAGGATTACTTATGAAAATTACACATATATAGCAGCATAATCATTGAAAATAAGCACATAAACACAACAATTTGATAAAGGAGTTCACCCCTCTTATGGGCTACATCTCCTGGTCCAACTTCCAATGGTTTATTATTATTAATTTCTCAAAATTTCTCAACAACATGTCTTACAATGCTCAAACTGACAAACCGACTGCTCCAATGGCTTAAGAGCATCCCAAAACCCCTGTCTGGGCTCTTTCGGCACCTCAATCGGTCAAAAAATGAAGAAGTTATGCCTCCTGGAAGTCCCTCCTTCAAGCTTGTTGTCTCTGCATCTACAAAACGCACCCTTCTTGATTGAACCTGGCTCACACGCATTTTAAAGCGTGAAAACCCAGCACCAGGCACAATCGTGCCAATGGTGCAAACCGTATAATGGTTAAGGGCGCGCCAGCCCCTAACCGCCTCGGCACCTGGGCGTATGGCGCATAAAACCGTATGCTTGGCAAAAGGGTGGTTAATTCATTTTAAAACTACCCGCGCTCCACACATGGTCATATGGTCAATAGGCATACGATCAAAAGCTAAGTTTCAAATCGTACGCATATATAATTGTTGGTTACATTTCATATGGCACGGTCATATAGCATTGCAACGACCACGGGTCGGGGCTAAGCCGCAGCCCGACCCCCTGCCCAATATACAAACTTGTAAATTTAAATACATTCAAACATATACATTGAACAAGAACCAACTCGTGGTCCAACGGTCGGGCGGTCGTGCGAATGCATTGTTCTTTGTGGGAGGTCCGGGGGTCAAACCCCGCGAAATCCACCATAAATTTTACATATCAATCATAAACCAACCAACGAGGGACACATGGCACCCATGGATTGGGCCACGTGTCCTCATACCATTTGCCACCAAATGGACACGTGTCAGCTCTCGATTCGTCAACAGTCAACCAATCAACATCTGCCACATCACCACTGTACAGTCGTACGGTCCTGCCACGTCAGACTGTACGGACTGGTACAGTCAGCATCAAAGTTTTTGCCTTTTTGGCTTGACAAACAGATCATGATATCTTCTCCATACGGAGTCCATTTGACAGAGTAAATATACCGCTGGAATCAAGAAGACGAGACGGATGCAATGGTACCGTTTTCATCACATTCCGAGCACTTTGAAATTTGAGCAAAATTTGATCCCCTGATCACACCTCCCCATTAGGAAGCTTTTGGACCTCCAAAATAATATCTCAGTCTATGTGAAGATGAGGTTAAAGTTCCCTCACCCTTCCAACCTCAATCCATTTGGCCTTGCTTGGATTCGTCCCTTTAAGACCAACTCGCAAATACTCCACATTTCCTC
>ML798166.1:464437-475507 GCA_009831015.1 Picea engelmannii
AACACACTGAAGAACATTGTGTATCAGTTTTATATCTTTATACATTACAGGTTCAAAGTTATGATTACTTCAAGTTAGGGTTGTTGACTAATCCAAAACTAGGCATGTGAGACTAAAGAAAAGTTTGATGAAAATGCTAGTCTGTTGTTTTTAAAGTTAAGTAGGAATGCGATCATATAAACCTGGTCTATTACAAATCTACAAATAATATTTGAATGATGAAATTGATGAGGGCTTTTGGTTGAGGTACATGTTGAGTACATGGTTGAGACAAGTAGTTGATGAGTTGGGACATACATGAGGTGTGTAGTTGATGATGTTGGTACATATCGAGGAGTCATAGTTGATGAGTAGTTGACACATGATTGTTACATACTTGGTACATGGTTGGATGCACTTGTTTATGGTACAGGTTGATTATAGGTTGAGATATAGGTTGATGCATGGTTCAGATTTATTGGTACAGGTTTAAAGCGGTATATCTCACAGTGATAGTGTAACAATGGTTCCATCATTCTACTTCTACTTCAGGGTGGTAGGATGGGGCAAGGACAGGTGGTTGTAGCCACCTTCCGGTTGTAGCCGGAGAACATTGGGGGTTCTATCCTCCTTCCGGTTGTAGCCATAGAATTGGGGAGTTGGAGCTTCCCTCAGGTTGTAGCCTGAGAAACTAGGGGGTTGGAGCCTCATTCTAGTTGCAGCTGGAAAACAAAGGACGTTGGTGCTTCCAATGAATGTAATTCTTCAAGACATATAAGAAAAATAATTATGTGGTTTTCTCCCGATTTGTGTTTCCACATAAAACACTGGTGTACTGTGTATGTGTGTGATTGTTTATTTCTTACTGCTCATTATTGGATAATAATTCTACATTGATATAACATTTGAAGAAAAATTATTATAATTAAACTATTACTGATTCACCCCGCCTCTCAGTAATCCAATAGGGTGGTTGCCTTAGATCTCAAGGCTATAGAACAGAACCTGGAGGGACTAACTATGCATGTTCTCGATGCCATGGTGGATGATATTCCTAGGAATTATCAATGCCACACACTAGGCGTATCTGCATCTATCGATCGACTGCTCCGTAAAGTAGCACGGGAATTCACTTGTTACAGTGAGTAGAATGATTGATGATTTTTTTACATGAAGCCATGAGATTCACATTTTTTATATTTTGGTCGTTGGACAAAACACTTTTTTGTAAAATTTTATCGTTATAAATATAAAGTTCCTACCAGCTTACTTGTTTTTGTAAAAAGTATGATTGGATTTATAAATGTCTCAAATGTCTGTCTAACAAAGAATTATCCAATTCATCTATCGATGTATTTATACATCTATGAATGTGTTGATATTCGATGTAATCAAAATTTATTTCCAAGAGGCGAATTCATAAATATACCCTTAACAAAGTAGGACTTCATATGGAATAAATGTTACTCAATTGTAGTACTACTAACTATGAATCAAGTTGTACAATAATATGACAGATTCCGAGTGAAATTGCGTCATTTAAAAACTCGATAGATGCGCTATATTCCACAATATTATTAGTTGCATGACCAAGGAAAACACCATGTATATTGATCAACTCATCCGTAGGTGCATAGATTTCCCAAGAAGCAGATGCTAAGTTTTGAGTGCTACAACTAGCACCATCAGCGAAGACAATATAGGGTAGTGAAGACACCGACATCTGGAAACCAAGAACAATGAAAGGTAAGCAGTTGAAAGGTGGAACCAAAAATGAAAAAGAACACAAGAGTATGATACACTAAAAATACACAGCACTCATGCAAAAATTATTTAAGCATAGTACTTCTTCAAGTAAATCCCATTTATGGGTTCACTAAAAGGAATTCCATCATAATCTACCAGCTCATAAGCCCCTTTCTCCAACACTCATTTCACAATATAAGGACCCTGCCAAATGGGCTCAAATTTACCGGCCCCTAGTAAATCACGATCTTGTTCATAAAGGAGAACTAGATCACCTTTAGAAAATACATGTGGTTTGACATGCTTTTCATATTGGGATTTGAAATGCTTTTTCTGAGTTTCAATGACTAAGGTAGAATCATGGCGGTTCTCTTCTAATTGTATTAAATAAAAAATACGGTCATCTTCAGCTGAGGTGTTAGGGAGGAGTTCGACAACTAGTTTCAAAGATGGGATTTCACATTCAATCGGAAAAATTGCTTCAATACAATATACTAATTGGAAAGGTGTGAAACCTATGGCAGACTTAACAGATGTCCAATAGGCCCACAATGTTGAGAACAACATCGTGTGCCAACTTGACTTATGAATTCTTAGAATCCATCAAAGCATAGTAGTGAGAAATTTGTTGATTGCTTCAACCTGGCCATTGGCCTGTGGATAATAGGGGGTTGAGTTTTCATGTCGAAGACCCAACTTATCGGTAAGTTAAGACATCATGAAATTGTTAAAATTACTACCATGATTAGTGATGATGGATTGAGGGACACAAAATCTAGTAATGATATGATTGAATATGAATAATGTTGCAGTTTTATGGGTATTATCAAATGTTGGCATCGCTTCAGCCCAATTAGTGAAATAATCCACAACTTATACAATGATGTATCCATGCCCCTCGACCGAGTGAAGGTTACATGTCATGAAGTCAATGCCCCATTTATCGAATGGACCAATGGAAATGATAGGGTGAAGAGGAGCAGGATGAGATCAGATATTGTTGTTGTAAGTTTGACAAGCATGGAATTTTTGGATGATAGTAATCCAATCCTTAAATAATGAAGGCTGGAAATAACCATCTCATAAGATCTTTTGGGCAGTGGCATACCCAAATATATGACCACCACATTCTCTAGAGTGGCAGGCATTCAAATATTTCTCATCTTCATCATAGGTGAGACATCGTCGAAACATGGAATCAATACCACGATGGTAAAGGGTATCACCAAGGATAATGTATTGACAGGCTTGATACCTAATTCAAAGATGATATGTACTAGAAAGATCAAGATGGAAATTTTGGGTTTGGATATAAATGATAATAAATCCATACCATATGTTGTCAGAACTGATCAGAAAGAGATATTCATCAGGTAAGAAATCCTCTGCAACAATTTTTGTTTCAGTAGAGGGAAGGTCACATATCAATTTGGAAAAAACCAAAAACTTCTTTGACTTGGCGCATTCAAACTCCAAATCAAACTCTTGGAGAATAACTATCCATTTAGAGTATTTTCCCCCCAACAATTGTCGAGTAAGGATCTGTTGCATGGGGTTGCAATTGGAAATGACTATGGTTTTGCGTAATAATATTTAGTGATGAAAACGTTGAACAGCTGCCAAGGCCAGTTTCTCCACATGTAAATATTTGATTTCGGTGGTCGTGAGACTCCAACTCAAATACTATATAACATGTTCATCGTGTGGATCATCCTCTTGGACTAGAACCATAACAATGGTAGATTTTGAAACAGCTAAGTACAGTAAATAATCTCGACTATAATCAGGTGGAGACAGTAGCGGTGTACAGGTTAAGGCGAGTTTCAAAGCTTCAAAGGATTTGTTGGCAGTGTTATCCCATACAAAATCATAACCTTTCTTGAGAAGCCGAGTAAATCCTTTCGTTAATTCAG
Source organism: Picea engelmannii (assembly GCA_009831015.1). NCBI lineage: Eukaryota > Viridiplantae > Streptophyta > Pinopsida > Pinales > Pinaceae > Picea > Picea engelmannii. The sequence continues at coordinate 468,076 of ML798166.1, forward strand.
CATAGTTGGGAATGAATCGACGTAAAAAAAAATCCTTCCCTTGCAAACTTTGGAGTTAGCATAGTGTGGAAAGAGGAGGTAAATTGAGAATAGCCTCAACCTTCAATGGGACTACCCTAATACCATGAATAGACACGATAAAACCAAGAAGTCGTCCGGACTCCACACAAAAAACACATTTGTGTGGATTCAATCATATGCGATAATAATGACAGCATAGGAAAATTGCACGTAGATGTGTCGAGTGATCTTGATGATGCATAGAATGTGTTGGTAGATCATCTAGATAGGGTTGTACAATATTCTTAGTGTCATGAAAAGTGTAAGACATAGCATGCTGAAAAGTTGCACCAAAATTTTTTAGACCAAAAGGCAATTTTCGGTATGTGAAGGTTCCCAAAGGGAAAATAAAAGCAGTCTTATGTTGATCCATAGGAAAAATATTTATTTGATTATAGCCAGAGAAAGCGTCCATCAAGGAGAATATTTCACTCTTAGCACAGTCGCCAACAATCTGGTCAATGAAAGGGGTTGGATAATTGTCTTTGGGACAAGATTTTTTTATATCCCTGTAATATACATAAACACAAATCATGCCTTGTTTCTTGTTAACCAGAACAAGATTGGACACCTAATCAGTCAAAGCCACAAGATACACAAAATTGGCTTTAAGAATTTTCTCAACTTTGAGCTTAATATCAACAACTTTGCATGGGTGTACTGGAAGAATTCTCTGCCAAATGGGTTTAGCATCCGAGTAAGTCTTAATCTCATGCACAACAATATCAGGATCAATACCAGGCATCTCTTTGTAACTCCAGGACAAAATGTCATGGAATTCTTGAAAAAAGGCTTTATAAGTAAGGACCTCATCAACAGAACATGAGGCACTGATGTGAACATTTTCCACGACTCTAGGTTTAATCAAGATATCAAGAGGGACAGTGAGTGAAATATTACCCAAGTTCCCTTCATACAAAACATCATGTGTTGATTCAGGAACAGAGGAAATAACAACAACGGTAGACGGAGTCAAAATCTGTTGGTAGCTCTCTATGGTCTCAGGTTCTAGGAATAGAATAGGATGATGATCCCATCATCCCATGGAGTATCTTACATGGACATGACTTTCATGATCATCTCATCAGTGGGAAATATCACGTGAAATGGATCAGGAGATGTATCACGGGGAGAAGGAGGATAAGGAGTTCTTGATTGAATAGCTTGATAAGTTGATTCTACCGGACTCAAAGGTATTCGGTCATCGTAATGAAGATAGCCACCAGAGCTAGGTACTATCCAAGGGTCATAAGACTCAAGGGTTTCATGAACAGAGGTTGATATCATGTTAATCGAGGTGACAAAAAGAGGAGGAATATCGGGTGGTGGAATAGGAAACATACCCATTAACGTTGAATCTTTTAAAAGACCCACATCAACATTCTCATAACCGGGAGGTGTTTTTGAAATGAAAGGTATGTTGCTAGTACATGAATCAGAATTAAAGAAGGCCAGTTTATTGATAGTAATGATTTTTCCTTCGTGTGGTAAACGCAACACATGGAAAAGCGCAGAAACAAATGAGCGCATGGAATCAATCCATCTATGGCCAAGTAGAAGGTTGTAATCAAGAGGTTCATCAAAGACTTGAACCTCGACATTAACCTCCTTACCTTCTAACATAATTGTTATCACCAAAATTTCACCCGCAAATGGTTACAGGAATCCAACATCTTCAAACAGTTATGAGGTCACCCATGGACCAAAATTACCACAAAAGCATTTCCAAAAGGTCCAAAAATATACAACCAGTGATAAAATTAAGGTGCACTATGACTACACAGGGTGTGCGCGCACATGCGCCATCCAGAAATGCATGAAAAGCGCACATGTGCATGATGCGTAACTGTGGTCACTAAAATCTACACACACCTGAGAACGACACATTTATGAGATTGGTCGGCCTCTCACCCACTTCTGGTTCAACTTTCAAGTTGATTTGACATCCAAATCTCGGCTGGATCCAACTGGGTGGCTGGTCAAAGACCTAAAAATGCCCTAAACAACCCCTTTTCACACTAAAAACTGGTTTCAAAATACCTCAAAGTGGTTCTATAAAATAAGGCCATGGGTGCACTACATTTTCAAGGAATTCATTTGCAAGGTTATGCTACTGCTATTCTCTTGGGGAATCCTCTTTTCTCATCAAGAGCATACTAGCATCATTACATTACATTTGGGCAATCCATCTCACCTCTTGAGTGGATTAGCTTGGGATGCTTTCACCATTTCTTTCAAATTTGTAAGAAGAGCTTAGTTGTGGGGGTCCAAAATCCCTCCCTTGGAGGAAGAAGGGACCCAAAGTCCTCTTTCTTCTTGGTGTTTTCTTTTCACTAATATAATCCTTGCCATTCATGACATGAGTCTTATTGGTTTTTTGTTCTTATGTCCTTATGCTCAATAGTTTAGTTGTTCTTTCATTTCTTAGTTTAATTCTTAGCTTAGTCTTTTATGTTTCTTTTTCTAACCCTTTCCTTTACTGTTGTCTCACTTAGCTAACCCAACTAAGCTTGTAAGCACCTTTGTTTTTCTCATTTAGCTGACAAAAGAGGCACAACAATAATAGACAATGAACGAAGAACACCATGAGGTTTAAACCTTGTACCATTAAAATCCTTAAGAGTATTGTGTGACTTGGTAAGGTTAGGAGAGCCAATATCTTTCCAACAATTGACGGACATGATGCAAGTCGGGGCTCTGTCAACAATAACAGTTCAAAAAATATTTTTATGTTCCACAACAGCTTGTATTTGAAATGCTAATTGAGGAGGAAGCCTTGGAATATGATCTTCCAAGTCAAATATTATCAAATTGGTATCGATAGGATCAACTCCAACAATATCCTTTAACAATGCCTTCCATTGAGTAGGACAACTTTGAAGGACTTCGAGAGCTGACATCAAAGAGGGTGCTTGCGCAAGGTCCTCTACAATACTGTAGTTTTGGGCAACATTTGCATGAGGATTAAATGAGGAATTTCGAACAATTCCCTTGGGAGTAGGACAAAGAAATGTATCTATTCCTTATCATTCGATATGAAGAGGACCATTTGGAGGTGAAGTTGGTCGGGGAGGTTGAACCAACAGAGGTGGTGAATCATCAACTTTCTCTTTCGAAGGAGAATAATATTTGGCTCGAGTTGTGACTGCAACTTCGCTCTTCATGGAGTCACTAGTAAACATAGGTACATAGGATGTGGTAGAGGGAGAAGGTTGGTCATGAATGACCAATTGGACCTGCTTCTGAGAAGGAAATGTTTGTGACAAGATGGTAGGTGTAGGAGGTGTCCCAGTCCCTTGCAGAAACTTAGTAACCTCAGCACGTCATGGACAATATTTCGTATAATGATCCTCACCATAGATAAGGCAAGGATAAATAGGTTTATTCTTGTCTTTATCATCAGCAGGATGGGTTTTGGGTTTCTTAGATTGTTGATTATTATTTTTGTCCTCCTTATTTCTAGCCTTCCCTTTATTTTTATTTTTATTTTTACCGGCAGGTGTAAATTGAACCGAATTAACTTCGGAGGTTTTACCGAGAGAAGGACTCAGATTAGGAGTATTTTGTACATTATAGGTATTAGACTTGGGATTGGAATGAATGGTGTTTTTAAACTGAGTCTCAGCATGAAAAGTGCCAATCACACCATCAGCGACATGAGAAGCTACTGGAGGTGTTAGGGTAGGATTCATAGATGGATGAGGAGCATCAGGGATCAAGTCATATAGTGTGCATGTTTGTGAATAAATGAGATCCAAATATTGATCATGACTAATCGTCTGCTCTTCAGTGATGACACCACCCATGGAAACATCATGGGATATAGGACCAATGAGTGATTTGGTAAACCACTCGGCCAATATTTGATCAGGAAGGGGAATTTTGATTAAGCGTCTTCTCCTCCTCCACTCATGAATATGATTGGAAATGTGAGTAGAAGAGGATTGTTTAAATGAACTCAAAATTTCAGTTCTTGTCTCATATCGTATTGGCAATTAGTAATGTGTTAATAACGCCATGGATAAGGTATTGAATTCATTAAATAATCCCTGTGGTAACTCAATATACCATTTTGTTGTTGAACCCATAAGAGTTCGTTGGAAAAGTCGTAATATAATGGAGTCATCAATCAATGAATTATATGAACACCAAATATGGAAAGTCATGGTGTGATTATTTGGGTCTTCTCCTAATTGGCCATCAAACATAGGAATGTTTGCTGGTAATTTAGCAGGTATAATGGGCCAATAAGGAGAATACAAAATAGGATCATTCAAAATCCTAGATAAATCTGGTAAATCCAAAGTAAAAAGAAAGGGAAACTGTCTATTCACTTGAGGAAACTAGTAGTTTTGAGGAGGTAGTCCTGTAGGTATACTAGTAGGACCATAAGAAGTTTGTATATAGTTAGATAGTCCTGAAAAATTTGGTGGTGGAGGATTTTGAGTCGAAGAGCCAATAGGATTTGGTTGATTATGTAATATTTCTTGGAAAGGAGCATTAGACTGAAAATTTTGACCCCAAGTAGGATTCATAGAACCTGGATAAGGTTGCTCGAGATTAGGGGGTACGAAAGAATTAAGTTGAGGATGTTTCCACCCAGATGGTTGTTGGTTCCCTTGGAAAGGAATATTCCAATGTTGAGATTGTAATCCAAGTATACTTTGTCCATTAACTTGGTTATGGCCTCCAACTTGAGGTTTCCCCCCAACTTGAGGTTTCCCCCCATCCTGAGGTTGACCTCCAATGGGAATCTGAAAACTAGAAGTGAAAAAATTATTGTTGCCTCCAAATTGATTGGAGATACTAGGGCCAAGACGATTAGATCCTCCAGACGAAGGTGGAGGAAGAATGTAAGTCCCCCTAGAGAGAACCTAGATAGGTGTAGGAACAAAATGACTAGCAACATTATACCCAGGAGGAACAAAAAGATTAGACCCTCCGGATGGATTATGGGTAGGATTAGCAATGGAAGTATTCAAAGTATTATACCTGTTAGGACCACACAATGTACCTTTTTGCCCATACTTTTTTCCACCATTACACTCTTGTTCACTTACATTTAAACTCATATTATCACTTTATCCTATCTTTCCAAAGGTATACAATGTCTCTTCTCTTTACTATACGTTTACTCTGTTTTGCATATAATTTTACATTACTCTCATACTTAACCATTGATTAGAAATGTATAAGTGCTGAAACAATTCAAACTGCAGATTAGCATTTGAGGCCTGTTGCTGAAACAACAACTCACAGAAGCTGTTACACAGTCCATGGTCGACGATGCTGAAACACAGAAGTTGGTACACAGTCCATGGTCGACGATGATGAAACACAGAAGCTGTTACATAGTCCATGGTCGACGATGTTGAAACACAGAAGCTGTTACACAGTCCATGGTCGATGATGCTAAAACACAGAAGTTGTTACACAGTCCATGGTCACGATGCTGAAACATAGAGGAAGATGTTACACAGTCCATGGTCAATGATGCTGAAACACAGAGGAAGCCGTTACACAGTCCGCGGTTAACATAAAATCACACAGATTGACTACAACAGTTGCACTGTGAGCCAAGTATCAACCATCGCTGCTGCCTGAGAAGTGCTGAAACAGTCAGAACGCAAATCCTGTGGCTGAAACAGCCCGCGATTTGCGATGCCAAAACAACATAAAATAGCAGTAACAAGAAAGAGTTGTTACTCCAGTTGTAACAGCAACACCTCACTCAGCACTCGTAATAGCATTCTGTTGCGGGAGACTAGGATATCCTATTCCGGTTTAGAAAGTCGATCCGACTAAGAATAGGACTCAGATATACACCTGTAATTTATTGATCAATTGTATCGAAGGGATTCTCCTCTTTAAATAAGAGAAATCACCATTCGAGAGGATCTCCAATTTTTGTACTAAGAAGGGTTTACAGAGAAGGACGTACTTCATTTTTCAGATTGTAATATGATACATTGATAGATGAATAAAAGACTGTTTTGAGCATCTTTCTCTAGCCTCTTTGTTTCAGGGGAATCTTGTGAGAAGGGAGGGCCCACCTTCTTCACAAGATTCACTCGTTAGTTTTATAGTGTGTTAGTGTGATCTTTGTTTATGCCTTGATTAATTTCTGTCTTACTGAAACACTAATTTAATGAATTATGCTTTGCTGAAATACTATTGAACTCTATCTTGTTAAGAACTCTGCTTTATTGAACGTTACATTGTTTTCATGTGGTTCATGCTTGGGTAACTGTTAATCATTTTAGTTAGCAATATTGTGTGATGAATTTATGAAAGCTTGCTAATCAGAGGCTGGTGTTGAAGGTTCCTGCTTTGGGAAGGAATTAGGGTCCTGTTCTCTGTTAGAAATAGTTATCCTTCAATTATTTCCATGAGTGTGCTAATCAGAGACTGGTGTTGAAGGTTCCTACTTTGGGAAGGAATTAGGGTCCTGTTCTCTATTAGAAATAGTTAGCCTTCAATTATTTCCATGAGTGTGATAATCAGAGACTGGTGCCGAAGGTTCTTGATTTGGGAAGGAATTAGGGTCCTGTCCTCTGTTAGGAATAGTTATCCTTCAATTATTTCCATGAGTGTGCTAATTAGAGATTGGTGCTGAAGGTTCCTACTTTGGGAAGGAATTAGGGTCCTGCTCTCTATTAGGAGATAGATAGCCTTCAGTGTGCATTATTTCAGTTAAGCAATAATTTCATGAAGTGTGATGATCAGAAATAGGTGCTGAAGATTCCTGCTTTGGGAATAGGGTCATGTTCTCTGGTTACAGAATAGTTGGTTTTTTTTGTTGCAATATCTTGTGTTATTTTAATGTAATCTAGGATTCTTCAATTAATCATTTCTTTAAACTTTGAGCTCTACAATAGGTAGATTGCTTTTATGTAATTCAAGTTAGAACTTCAATTCATTCAAGGCAAGTGTGATTAATATAGTTTCCTTTACTACAACTCTAGGTTGCTTTTGAAATTGAGCATATATAGTGCATGGTTACCTTTGAAATAAACAGACTTCCCTGGGTTGACAATTTATGTAGCACTTGATTGTTTAAATTAAATAAGCAATTATAGTGACCAACATTTTGGCGTCGTTACCAAGGAAGGTAATTATAGATTTCAAAAGCACTTATGATTTTTCATACAAAGATTGCATGAGAGGACGCGGAGACCCCAAAGATACTGACCCTATAGGTGGCAAGGGTAGAGGAAGAGGAGGAAGAAAGACTTACATTGACGAGATTATATCAAAGTATGAATCTGTTTCTCAACGACCAAACCTTCAGAAACAAAAATCCCATCCTTCATTTCAAGCAAACTTTGAAATAGGGAAAGAAGTTTGGAGTCCTGAGACAGTCCAGAAACCA
>ML798167.1:0-28076 GCA_009831015.1 Picea engelmannii
CATACTTGCTTAAGTAACATTCTTCTTTTTCTTCTTTTAACACATAGACATTGTTTTCTGTTCTTATCCCTTTTGCAACTAGCTGTCCTGAATTCACAGATTTTATTCTACAATCTTTAGAGGTAAAAACAACTTCACATCCTTGGTCATAGACTTGACTGACACTAAGAAGATTATGTTTAAGACCTTCTACAAATAACACATCTTGAACTTTCCCTTTTCCATTACTCAAACTTACCATTCTTTTACCTTTTATTTTTCCTAGTGCATCATTTCCAAAAGTTACATTCCCTGATTTTCTTTCACTTAGAGTTAGAAACTTACTTTTGTCTCCATTCATATGTTTGGAACATCCACTGTCAATATACCAGGGATTCTTTTGTCTTTTGGCTGATAACACTAGTCCACACTTGTCATCTACTTTCTTCTTCCAAACCTTGACATTTTCAGCAGTGGGGATCAAATCTGGCTTGTAATTCCTTAAGCGACAATCTACAACTTTATGTCCATAGTTATGACAGATGTAACATTCTGGTTCACTGACTAACAAATCATAACAATTGTTATGCTCATAACTGTTGTTATGTTTCACCTGCATCCTTCCTCCATCCATCACATGATCTATAGTATGTGGTCATTTGTTTCTTGGCTGTCTCAATCTTTGTTGTGGTAGATAATTATTCCTTGAGTATCTTTATTTCAAATATCTAGATCTTAAAGAATAGTTTACAACTTTGTGACCAAAGTTAGAACAGAAAAAAAAAATAACCATAGAAAAAACCTTTGTACCTGGAAAAAGGCTGTAGTCGATTTCTTCCATGCTGATGATTTCTTTGATTAGAAAATGTGTTTGTGTTATTTTTTTGATCTACAGATTCGGTTCTGGTACTTTTTCTTTCATTCCTTCTTGGTGGTTGATTTTCTTTCTTTGTTTTTGCAGAATGGTTGTTGTCAATGATTGTAGTTTTGACAAACTTGATGGGTTTTGTATTACTTGAATGATCACTACTTGATCCTTATTCATAGCCCAAGATGGCTTTGAAGATGCATCACCTTTACAAACTCGACTTCTGCAAGTCCATTCAATATATAATTCATTCCCTTATCATTAAAGCTAAATTCTAACTTATCATCCTTGGAAGCCATCACAACAAGATTTGTATATCCAGTCTCTTCTACATCCCAAACATCAACACCTAAGGCCATTAGGTATGTTCTCATTCTAACCTTCCAAAAGGCAAAATTTGTTCCATCAAATAGAGGAGGATTACTGGCTGAAGTCCCTTCATGACTTGTCATGTTTAAACTTACAGATCTACCTTTAGATAAAAGGAACCCGCTCTGATACCAATTGCTGAAATTACTAAGACAACTGAGAGGGGGGGTGAATCAGATGTTATTGTGCTTAAACAATTTTAAGTCTATTAAACCATTCTTAATCTTTCTTCAAGTGATCATCAATATTATACAACATATGGAAAACATAAATAATGAGCATCAGTCACAGATAAGAATACACAGAGATAGATTTTCACAAGGACACCCATAAAGGGAGAAAACCTCTTCTTCTTCGAAATGATAGGCAGTATTTTAAGTTTTGTACATCATCTATGTTTGAGCACCAACTCAAAGTGAGGCTACTACCTCTTTTTTACAAGCTCCAACTTGTTGATAGCACCAACTCTTTTGTTTCTCTAGAACCCACTAGAAGGAAGCACCAACTCCCTGAGTGTTCCAACACCGACTGGATGGAAGAACCTACTTCCACTTATACAAGAACCAACTTGCATATAGAAAACTCTGTGTTTTCCCAAGAACCACCCTACCACCCTGTTTTCTAGCCACAACTAGATGGAAGCTACAAATCCCAATATTCAAGCACCAACTCGAATATCAGAGGACCACAATCCTCCCTAGCACCACCCTACCTCCCTGATTATAAATAAATGATTGAATAACCAACAACACAGATAAATGGATTCTTACCCCTTCTTCTTTGTTCCGTAAATTTGGTCTACTTCTAACTGTTCTGCAATTCTTCTCTTCCTCTGTCTGTTCTGCAACTCTGCTCTGCTTCAAGCTATTCTGCAATTCTTCTCTTGCTTCTATCTATTCCTCATCTGTTACTCATCTCTGAGTTTTATCTCACACTGCACATATTGTCGGTCTCACACTGCGCATACTGTAAATTTCCCTTTCTTACAGTTTAACTCATTTTTCATTCAGAACGACCAACCATCCATAGTCGTTGCATCTCCATTTTATCCTATACCACCTATTCAGTTACACCTTGAATCTCCAAGAAAACGCATCAACAACTGAATCACCAACCGTCCAAGAATCATGATTAAGTTCTACTAACTGAATCGTAAATGATCGATTACCTGTGAGGTGAAATAGTAACCCTTCGGTCAAGTTTCCAATTAATCAACACCATTGGATTAAATCCGTAGGATTTCGCATTTATCTCATATTCCCACTAGCTGTGACCGAGCGCTAAAAAAAATTTGAATTTTGTGAATTTGCATCTCGACATTCTTGTGATGAAGGGTCTCGAAACTCCAAGTCACGATCGTCGAGACTCCGAGATGGAGCTTAGCACCGTTAGCTTCTTCCCCTCACGTGACCACTGGTGGTGACCACAGGTTGTGCCAAAAGGTGCTTCGTATTTTGTGAACTTATGAACTTTATCAAGACTGATCAATGGTCGATATCTCCAATGATCCGACGGTCCAGATCTCATCGCGATATCGCATATCGCGATTCCTGTGATGAAGGTTCTCAATACTCCAACTCGCGAACACCGAGACTCTGAGATGGAGCTTAACACTACTAGATTCTTCCTCCATCTTCTGCAGATGTAACCACTGGCTATGACCACAGCCTTATTCGAAAAAACATTTCTCACTTTCACATCTCAGGTATTCTGTGATGAGTCCTCTCAACTCTCCATGTTACGAACTTTGAAATAGAGCTTGGCTTCTCTAGCTCTTCTCTCCAGCTCTTGACAATGTGACCATGAGATATGACCACTCGCCAATCAAATGAGCACTTGGCTCCTTTGACTTTCCAGTCAATGAAACGATGATCTTTCACCATGTGTCCTATGGAACCAATGGTCTAGATATTATCACGATTTCACCACGTGTCCTTCTTGAATCAACGGTCAAGATCTTATCGTGATTTTGCAACTTCACGGGCCTTCGTCATGCCCGATCAACAGTCCATGATCTCAATGATTTGACAGTCCATATCTTTTAGTGATCTCGCATATCATGAGTTCCCACACCATGCTCCGTTGACTCCTCCAATGTGCAAGTCAGTGAAATTCCAATCGCTTGCCACGTGTCCTATGACTCCAATGGTCAAGATTATTATCGCGATTTCACATATCGCGAGTTTGAACCTCTTTCCTTTGGATTTCCCGATCTGTGAAACTACGAAACAAAACCTTTGTCGTGCTTTGACTGTTTTCCTTCTTTTGAGCTTAGACTGTTGATCTTGCCACCTTTGTCATGCTTTGAATGTTTTCCTCCTTTTGAGCTTACACTGCTGATCTTTCCATTATCGCTATGCTATTGATCATGCTGATCTTCGCCATCTGATCATGTTGATCTTCTCCATCAATGACACACACGCGCCATCAATGACAAACACGCATACTCTGCCTCTGTCTAAAAACATGACAACACTACTATCTCTGAGGTGTCCAATAATGGTGGGAAATATGGTTGAAGGGGAGCCACGTTGAATACTGGGTGTAGGCCAAGGAAAAGGGGAATGTTGAGTGAAAAAGCATTGTCACCCACAAACTTGGTGATGGTGTATTGCCCATACTAGAGTGGGTGAAGCTTCTAATGGGGACTTTTAAGGAATTCTTTATAGAATTGCAACCAAAATTTGTTGCCCAATTGAAACATATGCAATACCTGGTGTTGATCATGGCACTGCTTGTACTTGGCATTGGACTTCTGTAAAATATCCCGAAATTACTAGTGGATGTGTTGAATCCGCTTAATGAACCAGGTGGATTTTTCAGATTTTGGTGGAGCAGGGGATGAGTTGGCCGAGTTGGTCACCATGGATAGTGCAACATCCATGGGGCCCAATGGTTGGAATCCCAACCCCACCTGAAAGGGGTTGTGTCTAGTTGAGCTATGCAGGGCTCGGTTGTAGCTATGTTGGACATAGGGAATACTCTCATCCCATGTTCGAGCGTGATTGGAATTGAACATGTGCATGATATGTACAATCATTTGATTGATGACCTTAGTTTGGTCATCTATCTGGGGTTGGAAGGCAATGGATTTGGTGAGCTAGCTATCCAATGGTGACTAGAGGCTCAACCAGAATGTTTTGAGGAACCTACTGTCCCGATATGAGAAATTGGTTTGTGGGATCCCAAAGTGTACCCATATCCATTCAAAGAAGATATTTCTAGTGGCCTCTGTAGTGATGTTATTCTTACAAGATACCAGAATCACCATCTTGGAAAAGAGATAAAAAACCAAAAAAACATAGTCATTTCCCCTCTTGGTGGATGGGAGGCCTGACAGGTAGTCCATTGAGATGGATTCCCATGACTTGTAAGGAGTACGCAGAGGGGTGCACATGCCCTGTTTCTTAGTGGTTGGTTTGGAAATAACATATGTGGTGCAGGACCTGATATACTTACCGACATACTGTCGAAGTTTCGTTTAGTAGAAATGTTTCTATAGCACTGCCACTATCTTTTTGACACCAAAGTGTCCTCCCACCTGACTGTAGTGATCTTCCAAAATCAACTTCACACACTCTCTTGATGGAAAGCAGAGATGGCCCAAACGACACAACAATCCATCCTGAAGATGGAAATTAGCGACCACTGAGTTTTCTCCCAACATTTGGTAGGTGGTAGAGAAGTTAGGGTTTGTCTCATAGAGGTGGGGCCGTCCGGAGGTCTCATGGCCGAAAGAGTCTAACACAATGGTGAGTGACGCAACTGGAGGTCGACTGAGGAAATCAACAACTTGGTTTGTACGTCCTATTTTATACTTAATGTTGAGGTGAAACTACTGTAATTATGTGGACCACTTATGATGGAGGTCATTCTACAATTTTCCTTGGGTCTGCATGAATTGTAGTGGCTTGTGATCAGTGTGGATGATTGTATCCTTTGCCAGAATATAATGTCTCCACTGGTAGCAAACTTGCACAATGAAGTACATTTATTTTTCATAAGTAGGGTACTTACGGACTAGATATGATAGTGTCTCACTATGATACGCCATGGGGTGGCCATGTTGAGTGAGAATGGTGCCCACACCATAGTCTGAAGCATTTGTCCTAATATCAAAGGGATGTTGCAGGTATGGTAATTAAATTACTAGGGATGAGAACAAACACTACTTCAAGTCACCGAAGGATTTATTTTGGGAAAGGCCCAACACAAATTTTTCCTTAATTCCACCCATGGTTACTTGGATGAGGGCCCATGCAATATGAGAGAGTCCCAACATGAACCTATTATAGAAATTGGTGATGCCCAAGAAGCTTCAAAGCATAGTGAGTGTGTATAGTGCTGGAAAGTAACAGATGATGTGGATCTTGGTTAGATCCACATGCACACCATGCTGATCAATGTTGTAGCTTAAGTAATGGACCTTGTCCATGCTGAAGGAGCATTTTTCCAATTTTTCATATAGTTTGTGCCGTCGCAGGGTGTGCAGAACCTGTTGAATATGTTGTAAGTGTTCCGCCCAAGTCTTGATGTGGATGAGAATGTCATTCAGATACACCACTACAAAAGTACTGGTGAAAGGTCACAGGATATCGTCTATCATCCTCATAAAATTTGTTGGAGAATTTGTCAAACCAAAGGGCATGACCAAGCATTCAAAAAGACCTTCTTTTGAATTGAAGTTGGTATTCTTTACATCTTCCTGTTCTATTGGGACCTGGTGGTAGACATAGCCTTGTCACCCATAACCTCTGAAAGTTGAGTGCAAAAGAATTGTCACCCATAGCCTTGGTGATGGTGTATGGCCTATATAGGAGTGGGCAAAGATTCTAATGGGGCCTTGTAAGGCGATATTTCTGCAAGTGCAACCAAACTTTGTCACCCAACTAAAACTTATGCGGCACCCGATGTTGATCATGGCACTGCTTGTACTTGGAATTGGACTTCTATAAAATATCGCGAACTTGTTGGCGAATTTGATGGATCCTCTCAATGAACCAGGTGGATTTGTAAGCTTCTGGTGGAGCAGGGGATGAGTCGAACGAGGTGGTCACCAGAGGTAGTGCAACATTGATGGGGCCCAATGGTTGGAATCCCAACCCCACCTAAAAGGGGTTATGTCTAGTTGAGCTATGCAGGGATTTCTTGTAGCTATGCTAGACATAGGGAATACTCTCATCCCATGTGTGAGGGTTCTTGGAATTGTACATGAATAGGATATGTACGATCATCTGATTGAAAACCTTAGTTTGGCCATCTTCCTGGGGGTGGAAGGCAGTGGATTTGGTGATCTAGGTATCTAACAGTGACCAGAGGCTCGTCCAGAATGTGTTGAGGAACCAAATGTCCTAATCTAAGACAATGGTTAGTGGGATCCCAAGTTGTACCCAGACATCTTCAAATAAGAACTTGCCATTGGCCTCTGTAGTGATGTTCTTATTGCAGGCGTCCAGAATTTCCATCTTGGAAAAGTGATCAAGAACCACAAAAACACAGTCATTTCCCCTCTTGGTGGATGAGAGGCCTGATATGTATTCCATTGATATGGATTCCCTAGATTGTCAGGAGTAGGAAGATGGGTGTACAGGCCCTATTTCTTAGTGGTTGGTGTGGCAATAGCGCAGGCAGTGCAGGACCTGATATAATTTTCGACATCCTGTCAAAGTTCTGACCAGTAGAAATGTTTTTTCAACACTTCCACTATATTTTTGATTCCAAAGTGTCCTGCCACCTGACTATAGTGAGCTTCCCAAATCATCTTCCTTCACTCCCTTGATGGAACACAGAGATAGCCCAGACGACACAACAACCTGTCCTTAAGATGGAAATTAACAACCACTGAGTTTTCTCCCAACATTTGGTAATTGGTGGAGAAGTCAAGTTCTGTCTCATAAAGGTGTGACTATCCAGAGCTCTCATGGCCGCAAGATTTTAGAATCATGGTCAGTTCCACGACTGGAGTTCAATTGAGGCAATCAAAAAACCAATTTTTACTTCCTTTTTTATACTTGATGTTGAGGTGGAACTGTTGTAAGTATGTGGACCACTTCTGATGACGGTCATTCTGTAATTTGCCTTGGGTCTGCCTGAACTGTAGTGGCTTCTGATCAGTGTGGATGACTTTCTCCTTCCCTAGAATGTAATGTATCCACTAGAGGCATGCTTGCACAATTGAGTACATTTATTTTTCGTAAGTAGGGTACTTACAGACAACATATGATAGTGTCTCACTATGATATGCCATGGGGTGGCCATGTTGAGTGAGAACAGTGCCCGAAACATATTTTGAAGCATCTATATCAATCTCAAATGGATTTTACACTTTTGGTAATGAAAGTACTATGGATGAGAACAAATGCAGCTACAATTCATCAAAGGCTTGTTTTTGGTACATTCCTAACACAAAATTTTCCTTAACGCCACCCTTGGTTACTTGGCTGAGGGCCCATGTGATATGAGAGAATCCCAGCATGAACCTATGATAGAAATTAGTGATTCCCATGAATATTTGAAGCTTAGTGAGTGTAGTTGGGTCTCTCCAGTCACAGATGACCTATATCTTGGATAGATCCACATGAAAACCATGTTGATCAACTATGTAGCCTAAGTAATGGACCCTCTCCATGCCGAAGGATCATTTTTCCAAGTTTGCATATAGTTTGTGTTGTCGCAGAGTGTGAAAAACCTACTGAATATGCTACAAGTGTTCCACCCAAGTGTTGTTGTAGACGAGGATGTCATCCACATACACCACTACAAAAGTACTAGTGAAAGGTTGCAGGATATCATCCATCATCCTCATAAAAGCTGCTGGAGCATTTGTCAAACCAAAGGGCATGACCAACCATTCAAAAATAACTTCTTTTGACTTGAAGGCGGTCTTTCATACATATGTCTATTCTATTGGGACCTTGTGGTAGCTAGACTTTAAATCAATCTTAATGAAGTATTTTTCCCCCATGTGCTGATCAAGGAGGTCGTCGATTCGAGGAATCGGGTACCGGTTATAGACTGTGATTTTATTTAGGGCCTGGTAAGCAATGCAGACTCATCAAGTATCATCTTTCTTTTGAACCAGTATGATTGGGATCCCACAAGGCGATGAGCTAGGACAAAAGTGTCGCTTGTGGATCCATCCTTGGATCTTTCTCTTGATCTCCTCATTTTCTAAAAAATAGTGACAGTAGAATGACCCATTGGGTAGTGGTGAACCTGGGGTCAGATAGATTGGATGCTTGATCTGGCAGTGCAAAGGAACCCTTGTAGGAGAGGAGAAGATATTTGAGTATTCTTTCATGAACTTATCCACTTGCTTCTTTTGTGTGGAGAGATCGACCACGAAGGCTGTGGATGTGGTTGTGATATTTTGATTACTTTAAGAGAGAATCACGAAGAAGAAAAATTTCCCAGTCTGAGAGATGACCTTCTTGCATTACTTGGCAGGTATCAAGGAAATACCTCTAGGAGGGACTACCATGACTATTGTGTACAATTTCCTGTTTAAAGTAATAATAACACTATGAGGCCTAGACTCATATACAGGATGATGTTTCCATTAATAAGGTTGGCCCAAAAGAACATTACAAACTTCGACATGAGCAACATCACACAATACCTCATCTTTGAAGGGCTTGTTGTCATATGACATTCGACATTGTTGGCTGACGCGGAGATCACCTCCTTGGAAGAGCCATCCAATGGTGTAGGGGTGCGGGTGCACCATTGTCGAAAGGGCCAGTCGCTTGAGGACCTCTGTAGAGATGATGTTCTTCTAGCTACCGCTACCAACGATGAAGTACAATGGGGTTACTTTTACCCACATCTGTGAATGGAAAAGGTGCTTGCTTTCTCCCGGCTCGTCTAGCTCACCAGGATGGAGCATGGTGGAAGCAACGGTGGCACTGGGTTCTGTGTCAATGATCCATATTCCCGTTTCTAGTTCTGACTCAAAGTCAGAACCCGCTTTTGATTTAGAGGCTTTCACTTCAACCACCAACGAATTCTTTGAGCGACAATCAACAGAGTTATGCCAAGGGATCTTATGGAATTCACACCACTTCCTAATATCCTTCTTTGATTGTGACTTGGACAAGTTTTCCTGATACTGTCCATATTTTATTTGCCCTTTGTTCTATAGGTGGGGGCTACCCTTTCCTATTTTTTTTTGCGAGGGGTTCCTAGGCCCAAATTGTCACGTCTTTTGTTTGATTTTATGCTTGATTTTGACAACATATCGATATGCCACACCCAAGGACAAGATGCCCATAAATTCCATTTCGGTCTAGATGTAGCTATTCAGACAACCATGATACTTGAGCACTAGATGTCTCTCTGAATCTTTGATACCCATCTTGGTGCTCAGGGTATGCAATATTTTTGTGAAATCGGGCACTGCTTGGTCTCTTTCTTGCCGCAGTGTGGTCCATTTGGTATACAAGTCGTCATAAATTTAAACATGGTATTATTGTTCCTTAATAATATCCCTGAAGGATTCCCAGGTGGCCATAGCTGTAAATAATGAGGGTTCCTCTATTTCCTTTTGCTCACAGAAATTTTCCCATCAATCTTTGACACGGGGAATGTGTTTGAGGAGCGCAAAAGTAATTTTTTCTCTATTTGAAAAGATATGGACAAAAAATACCCTTCTAGTATATTCAACCATTTTTCTATGACATCTGCATCTATCTGGCCTTCAAATATAGGAATATCGAAGTTGATTTTTAACTTGAAGGGGGCAATGCCTCTGCTCGAGGAAGATGTGTTACCTGTTGGTAGTCGCTGAAGGATTTACGTGAAGCTATCCATCATGTCATTCCTTTGTTGCGTGAGGGATTCCTAAAGAAATTTTTTGAAAGGATATTCCATCCCATCATATTTCTTTTCTCTTTCCATGAGAGGTCATTTGTGTGTGTGAGATCTTTTGCCCACAAGAGAAATAAGCTTGAGGCCCAATTCTTTGCACCCTGACCTCGTTGGTGACATGCATTAAGAGGACAAGGAGTAGACCTCTCTGATACCAATGATCTATATTTTATGAGAAGAATGAAATGAATACATATTATTAAAATATTCTTAACATAGAATAACAAAGATACAATAAAATTGGTTTTCTATTCAATAAGGAAATAAGTTGAAACTGTAAAATGCAGCGAAGAACAAGCTTGTTGGAATGGCGGTGGCTTATCTCTGAGAAGAGATGTGATAGTTATACTAATTCGAAAGAAGATTATTACAATGAGGCTCTGAAGGAATTTTTACAATAAATGGGAATTTCAAAAACCCTAGACATCCAAAAACCTAATCCTAGGAGATGAAGCACCAAAAGTCATGTGGGCATCGTTTGGGTAAGTTAGTACATCAACCTCCCGGGGTCATAACTTTTGCATACGATATTCATTTTAGGTGCACGATAGCCCGTTGGAAATGTATATCCGAGGAATAAACATTTTTTTGTTTTATATCAAAGGTAATTTAAACTATGGCGAGCCATAAAAACGTTGTTTAGGGCCTAAAAATAGCTCGGCATGTCGGGGACCTGAAAACTAGGAAAAAAATTGCCAAACTGGAAAACTACCAAAATGAACCTGTTGGAATGGGTTGGAGACCACCGACATCCATATGGATAAATCCTCCCACATTAGGAAGAATCGATCTCCATTTCATTGATTTCCCCCATCAAATGAGAAAATTTCTACTGAATTTGTCCTCGGGTGAGCCACTTTCCTTGGTGTAGAAGCTGCTCTGATTTGACAACTCGATAAAGATGGATCCTTTGTTGTCGAGTGCCCTTGATATGTCTATCCAAATATGATCACTGGATTCCTATAGTATGCATTTAGGGTTGAGCTCTTTTGTTTTCAACTTCTTTGTTATCTCTGAGGTGTCCAATAATGGTGGGAATTATGGTCGAAGGAGAGCCACGCTAAAGACTGGGTGCAGGCCAAGGAAAGGGTGAATGTTGAGCACAAAATCATTGTCACCCACAACCTTGGTGATAGTGTATGGGCCATACCAGAGTGGGGCCAGCTTCTGATGGGGCCCTGTAAGGAATTCTTCCTGCAAGTGCAACCAAACTTTGTCGCCCAACTGAAACTTATGTTGTACCCGGTGTTGATCATGGCACTACTTGTACTTGGCATTGGACTTCTATAAAATATCCCAAGCCTGTTGGTGGATGTTTTGGATCTTCTTAATGAACCAGGTGGCTTTGTCAGCTTCTAATGGAGAAGGGGATGAGTCGGCCGAGTTGTTCACCGGGGTTAGTTCAACATCCATGGGGCCCAATGGTTGGAATCCCAACCCCACCTGAAAGGGAATTTGGTCAGTTGAGCTATGCAGGGCTCGGTTGTGGCTATGTTGGACATAGGGAAGAATCTCATCCCATGTTTAGGGGTGCTTGGAATTGTACATGTGTAGGATATGTACAATCATCTGATTGACGACCTTAGTTTTTCCATCTGTCTTGGGGTGGAATGAAGTGGATTTGGTGAGATAGGTATCCAACAGTGACTAGAGGCTCAACCAGAATGTGTTGAGGAACCGACTATCCTGATATGAGAAAATGGTTTGTGGGATCCCAAAGTGTACCCTTATGCATTCAAAGAAGAGCTTTGTAGTGGCCTCTACAATGATGTTCTTCTTGTAGGGGGCCAGAATCGCCATCCTGGAAAAACAATCAACAACAAAAAAAACACAGTCATTTCCCCTCTTGGTGGAAAAGAGGACCAACATGTAGTCCATTGAGATGGATTCCCACGACTAGCTAGGAGTAGGCAGAGGGGTGTGCAGGCCCTGTTTCTTAGTGGCCAGTTTGGAAATAGCACAGGCGGTGCAGGACCTAATATACTTGTCGACATCCTGTCGAATTTTCTTCCAGTAGAAATGTTTCTGCAACACTGCCATTGTATTTTCGATGCCAAAGTGTCCTACCACCCAACTGTAGTGAGCTTCCCAAATCAGCTTCACGCACTCACTTGATGGAACAAATATATGTCCCAAATGACACAATAGCCCATCCTGAATATATAAATTAGTGACCACTGAGTTTTATCCCAACATTTAGTAGGTGGTGGAGAAGTTAGGGTTTATCTCATAGAGGTGGGGCCATCTGAAGGTCTCATGGATGTAAGAGTCTATCACCATGGTGTGTGTCACGACTGGAGGTTGGATGAGGAAATCTGATGCAGGAGCATCTCTCCATGAAGCCATCCAGCCACGTCAGCGCACACACATTCAAAAAGATGAAGGGAGGCGCAACCTCATTTTTGAATTTGAAATTCAATGTAATTTAATGTCTTAGGCTGGTGAGACAGGAAAGCCATGCCTTTGCACAGGCTGTAGATAAGATAGGCATTTATTGTAGATCTGCTGAGATCTAGTTTGGGATAGCAGACTAGACAACCATTGATTGTAAATTAATTAGAGTAGGTAAATCCTGGAGGGAAGCACTCGATGAGCACCTCAGGCAAAAGACATCTGAGATCTCATTTTAGAATAAGAATAGTTGAGTTGAAGAGCCAGGAAGAGCTCTGGAACACCATTGTAAAATATACAGGCATTTGCCATTATTTAATACAAACAACAGTTTTTCCTGCACATGATCTGTGTTGAATGGATGTCTGTGTGTGTTCCATGTATATGTCGTATGTGGGTGTGTTGTTATCATGCCATTGCAAGGAGTGTTTTTGATTTTAGGTTGAGGGTCTTTGAGGCTTCATACCGGGAGGGTGTGACAGAATGCTGAGGTTCTGATAGCCGTGCACAGAGGATGCACTTCTGAACTCGTGAGGAGTCAGACAGAGACGTGCTGAGGCACAGACTGAAGTCAACAACTCAGGAAGAAGACCTTTGAGGTTGAGGAACACCTCAAGAGACAAGGCTGTGTAGCTGAGACACAGTTGCTAACATAATCACTGAGGATTTTGTGAGAAGTTCTGCCAAGGGGGGCATTGAGCGCGTGGACAGTGGTGCACATAGAGAGAAAGAACTCTGTTGTGAGTTCTTAAGGGAATACCAGAATCACTGAGGATTCTGAGGGCTCTACCAGGAGGGTAATGAGCAGGTGAAAAAGGTGCATAGGAACCCAGAACTACTGAACGTTCTATGGGGAGAGACTCCGTTAGGAGGGCGTCGAGTAAATGTGCAAGAAAGTACAGGAAGAAGAACTCTTGGAGTTCTGAAGCGGAAAGCAGAGTCCACTGAGGGACCTGTATTGGGTTGTTGAATACCCAGAAGTCTCAGCAAGGAGGTTTCTTGAGTAAACAGAGAGTCGGGAAGGTATCTGAATATTCTCCATCAGTGGAAGGAGAAGAAGAGAGAAAAATCCCTCAAGGGGTCTGAGTATTCGTAGAAGCTCAGGACAGATAGCGCTTTGAGCGCGGAGACTCTACAGAGACACAGGAGTCATCGAATCCTTCGAGGGTTCGATAGGAGAAGTAAAGCTCAGGAGGAATAGCATTCTTATACGCATAGGAATCCCAGGAGGGAGCGACAACCCTCACATCGGCAGGAGGACTAATCCTGGATCGTTGAAATTCTACGTCCAGGGAACTCTGGAAAAAGCGCACAGGAGAGGAGGATCGACAGCCGTCGGATCTCAAGAATAAATCCTGTCATCAATTGGATCGGGAGAAGTAGCACATGATTTAGCCTCAGGAGGATGAACGCCCAGGAGAAGGGATCTGAACCGTCAGATCTCAGACCAAATCTCGACAGCCGTTAGATCGGCAGAAGCTGTATAGGGTTTAACAGTCGGGATATCGGCCATCGGGAAATCAAAATTCTCGAGGTCGTAGGAACCGGAGCAGCGCAAGTCGTGAAATATCGACATGATCTGGACCGTCCATTGGTAGAGGGACACGCGGCAGAATCAAGCGCCATCGGCGTGTGGCGCATCGGGGAATCGACATTCCCGTGGACAAGAGATCGGGTAAACCCACACTGGAAAACCCGACATAATCGGAGCCGTTCGATTCGAAGGATAGGTGGCAAAGGATCAAGTGTCGTCGACATATCGGGAGTCTCGATATTAAGGGTTCAAGGCCTGTTGAACCCCGAAACTGCGAGAAAAGACCACAGGCGTGGATCTCAGGTAGGACGTGTGTCAAATATCTGTAAGGAGTCGGAGAATCGGGAAATCAGAGTTCCTGAGGACAGGGAATTCAGGACATAGAAAGTCCCGAAACCCTGAGAGTCAATTGAGATCGTCCATCAGAGAAGGGATGCGTGGAGGAGATCGGCACCATCGGAGAAAGGGCCAACAAGGAAAGTCAACCCATCGACGGTTGGAGTCAATCGAGATATCGGGAATCCCGGGAACAAGTGATCTGGGCATTTTGAAACTGCGATCCGTGAAACCCCGATGAGTGGGGTATAGCTGTCAGCACAACAACGATAGAGGGTGGTGGCGTAGTGGAGGCCAGCTATCAGAGATCTGGAGCGCATCGGGGATCGACATATCGGGGATTCCGTGGTGGTGAAAACTTTGCATTGCAAACTTTCGAACCCCGAAACCCCGATGGGACGCTATTTGACTGAGGTCATATCAGAGGTGGTCGTATGGGCCATGGCCTAGCTGGGAGTGCTAGCGCACAGAAGAACTCATCAGGAATTTAGAACGGGAAACCCCGATGGAGGGATAAGGCTACAATCGTATGAGGAATGGTCGCATGGACCAAAGGACATAGCCAATTAGGGGCTAAAGGCGAGAAGGTGCTAATCGTGAATCGAGGATTCGAGAGTGCAGTGACCCTCGACATCATAAACCGTGAAACCCAGAACCCCGATGCAGACTCGGGGATAACCACGGTTAGTTTCAGGAGCCGTGCAGGTGGATTAGAAGGACCTGTGTATCAGGTATTTGCACAGTGATTCCCGAGAGGAATCAAAAGAGCCAATTCGGCTCAGCAGAAAGGGAATTTAAACGATCCTGAGTGCAGGGGTGTGCGATCGGGGTTACGCTCGTGATCTCTGCATCAAGTGGTATCAGAGCTTGAATTTCATTTGTAGACTACAAGTGAAGAGAGAAGGGAAAAAGAGGAAGACAGAGTTGTTGAAGACTCTGTAATAATTGTTTGCAAGTAGGAAACAATCAAGGAGACAGTCGGCAGGACTGTAAGGATGAAGATGGAAACACTCTTGACGAGGAGTGACAGCAGCAGATCTGCCAAGAAGGCAGATAGAGGTTGCAGGATGGCTACTAAAGGCCGTAGGAAGAAAAGCAAGGCATAAAAGCTTGCAGAAATGGATAGAGAGCTTGCAGATATACGAGAAGAGATAGAGAAGCTGGAACTGCGGATGCGACAGAATGAAGAATTGGTTCAGGTATGCGAGCCAGAGACTGGAAGGGGTCTTGATGATGATGATGAGGATGAATTGGGATCGTCTGATGATCTCAAGGACTGCCAGGAGGGCAGAGTAGAAGTTCCAAACTGCCAGAGGGGCAAGGGAACAGAGATGAGATCGACTGATGATCTCAAGGACTGCCATCAAAGGCAAAGAAGAGGAAATTCTAGCTTGCCAAGAGGGCAACAGATTGAGATCAGCTGAGGATCTCAAAGACTGTCGTGAGGACAGCCAGGGAATTTCAAATTGTCAATTGGACAATGATGAGAGACCGCGGAGGGATCTCATAGACTTCCAAGAGGGTAGTGGAATGTTTCCATATTGCCAGATGGGCAAGGGAACAGAAATGAGATCGACTGAGGATCTCAAAGACTGTCGTGGGGACAGCCAGAAAACTTTGCAGTGCCATCTGGGAAATGAAAGGAGATCATATGAAGATCTTGAAGACTTCCAGGAGGGCAGTGGAAGCGTGTTAAACTGTCAGGTGGGCAGGGATGGACAAATGAATTTGGATCAGCCAGAGGAGCTGACAGAGCAAATGAGACTGTCTGATAGTCTCATAAATTCAGAAGTGAACTTGGATTAGCAGGTGCAGCTGACAGAGGTGAAATAACATCAGGATGATATCTTGATGATTGGGGGAATACAATTATTCCTACCATCTTCCCAGGAGGAGGAAGAAAATTCTGTTGAAAATGCAGCAACAGCAGGGGAACAGTCACAGTTGATGATGACTGTCAAAGAAGAAGAAGAGTTGGAGCAGGCATTTGAGACTGCCCAAACAGATGAAAGGAAGAATGAGTGTTTTGAGGAACAACTCAATAATTTCTGCCAGCAAGCTGAAAGAGCTGTAGCACTGAAGCTGACAGCAGAAGAAGAAGCAAAAGAAGAGGAAGATGGTGAGCATTCTGAGGAATGGCTCGATATTTTCAGCCAAGAAGCTGAAAACACTGCAACAGAGGAGGTTGCAGAAGAAGAAGCAGAAGGGGAAGAGACATATAGCATATGCTTTACTGATCTGTGGGATCAGATTGAATCCCTGGAAGAAAAGGTAAAAGTGAAGGGTATACACATCCAACAGGTAAAGTTGGAAACAGATGAAGGCGTGGGAGATCGTGATGATCTTCCCAATGGCCAAAAATTTTTGCAGCTGAGGAGACTGCAACAGCAAACCCAACCACTGGAGCAGCTAGCTGAGGTAATCATGAAGATCATGGAGCTGATGTTGAAGTCAGTAGATACTGCCAGCAAGGAGCAGCTGGACAAAAGGAGAGCAGCAGCAGCAGCACAGCGGAAACAACAACAGCAACAAAAGAATGGAGTAGATGGAAAGCTCCAAATACTTGTTTGGGACCCAGGAGGATTCCAACTGCTACAGGGGAAGCTCATGAGCAGGAGCTCATGATTTTTGCAGCTGTGGAGTATGATGCAGGAGCATCTCTCCATGCAGCCAGCCAACCACGTCAGCGCACACGCATTCAAAAAGATGAAGGGAGGCGCAACCTCATTTTTGAATTTGAAATTCAATGTAATTTAATGTCTTAGGCTGGTGAGCCAGGAAAGCCATGCCTTTGCGCATGTTGTAGATAAGATAGGAATTTATTGTAGATCTGTTGAGATCTAGTTCGGGATAGCAGACTAGACAGCCATTTATTGTAAATTAATTAGAGTAGGTAAATCCTGAAGGGAAGCGCTCGATGAGAACCTCAGGTAAAAGAGATCTGAGATCTCATTTTAGAATAAGAATAGTTGATTTGAAGAGCCAGGAAGAGCTCAGGAACACCATTGTAAAATATACAGGCATTTGCCATTATTTAATACAAACAACAGTTTTTCCTGCACATGATCTGTGTTGAATGGATGTCTGTGTGTGTTCCATGTATATGCTGTATGTGGGTGTGTTGTTATCATGCCATTGCAGGGAGTGTGTTTGATTTCAGGTTGAGGGTCTTTGAGGCTTCATACCAGGAGGGTGTGACAGAACGTTGAGGTTCTGATAGCCATGCACAGAGGATGCACTTTTGAACTTGTGACGAGTCAGACAGAGACGTGCTGAGGCACAGATTGAAGTCAACAACTCAGGAAGAAGACCTTTGAGGTTGAGGAACACCTCAAGAGACAAGGCTGTGTAGCTGAGACACAGTTGCTAACAGAATCACTGAGGATTTTGTGAGAAGTTCTGCCAAGGGGGGCATTGAGCACGTGGACAGTGGTGCACAGAGAGAGAAAGAACTCTGTTGTGAGTTCTTAAGGGAATACCAGAATCACTGAGGATTATGAGGGCTCTACCAGGAGGGTAATGAGCAGGTGAAAAAGGTGCATAGGAACCCAGAAATACTGAACGTTCTGTGGGGAGAGACTCCGTCAGGAGGGCGTCGAGTAAATGTGCAGGCAAGTACAGGAAGAAGAACTCTTGGAGTTCTGAAGCGGAAAGCAGAGTCCACTGAGAGACCTGTATTGGGTTGCTGAATACCCATAAGTCTCAGCAAGGAGGTTGATTGAGTAAACAGAGAGCCAGGAAGGTATCTGAATATTCTCCATCAGTGGAAGGAGAAGAAGAGAGAAAAATCCCTCAAGGGGTCTGAGTATTCGTAGAAGATCAAGACAGATAGCGCTTTGAGCGTGGAGACTCTATAGAGACATAGGAGTCATTGAATCCTTCGAGGGTTCGATAGGAGAAGCAAAGCTCAGGAGGAATAGTGTTCTTATACGCGCAGGAAGCCCAGGAGGGAGCGACAACCATCAGATCAGCAGGAGGACTAATCCTGGATCGTTGAAATTCTACGTCCAGGGAACTCTGGAAGAAGCGCATAGGAGAGGAGGACCGACAGCCGTCGGATCTCAAGAATAAATCTCGTCATCCGTTGGATCGGGAGAAGTAGCACACGGTTTAGCCTCAGGAGGATGAACGCCCAGGAGAAGGGATCTGAACCGTCAGATCTCAGACCAAATCCCGACAGGCGTCGACAGAAGCTGTATAGGGTTTAATAGTCGGGATATCGGCCATCTGGAAATCAGAATTCTCGAGGTCATGGGAACCGGAGCAGCGCAAGTCGCGAAATCCTGACATGATCTGGACCGTCCGTTGGTAGAGGGACACGCGGCGGAATCAAGCGCCATCGGCGTGTGGCGCATTGGGGAATCGGCATTCCCGTGGAAAAGAGATCAGGTAAATCCACACTGGAAAGCCCGACATAATCAGAGCCATTCGATTTGAAGGACAGGTGGCAAAGGATCAAGCGTCGTCGACATATCGGGAGTCTCGAGATTAAGGGTTCAAGGCCTGTTGAACCCCAGAACTGCGAGAAAAGACCACAGCCGTGGATCTTAGGTAGGACGCGTGTCAAAGATCCGTAAGGAGTCGGAGAATCGAGAAATCGGAGTTTCTGAGGACAAGGAATTCAGGACATCGAAAGTCCCGAAACCCCGAGAGTTAATTGAGACCGTCCATCAGAGAAGGGACGCGTGGAGGAGATCGACACCATCGGAGAAAGGGCCGACAAGGAAAGTCAACCCATTGGCGGTTGGAGTCAATCGGGATATCGGGAATCTCGAGAACAAGTGATCTGGGCATTTTGAAACCGTGATCCGCGAAACCCCGATGAGTGGGGTATAGCTGTCAGCACAGCAGCGAAGGAGGGTGGTGGCGTAGTGGAGGCCAGCTGTCAGAGATTTGGAGCGCATCGGGGATCGACATATCGGGGATTCCATGGTGGTGAAAACTTTGCATTGCAAACTTGTGAACCCCGAAACCCCGATGGGACGCTATTTGACTGAGGTCATATCAGAGGTGGTCGTATGGGCCATGGCCTAGCTGGGAGTGTTAGCGCACAGAAGAACTCATGGGGAATTTAGAACGGGAAACCCCGATGGAGGGATAAGGCTACAATCGTATGAGGAATGGTCGCATGGACCAAAGGACATAGCCAGTTAGGGGCTAAAGGCGAGAAGGTGCTAATCGCGAATCGGGGATTCGAGAGTGCAGTGACCCTCGACATCATAAACCGCGAAACCCAGAACCCCGATGCAGACTCGGGGATAACCACGGTTAGTTGCAGGAGCCGTGCGGGTGGATAAGAAGGACCTGTGGATCAGGTATTTTCACAGTGATTCCTGAGAGGAATCAAAAGAGCCAATTCGGCTCAGCAGAAAGGGAATTTAAACGATCCTGAGTGCAGGGGTGTGCGATCGGGGTTACGGTCGTGATCTCTGCATCAAAATCAACAACTCAATTGGTAATTCTTGTTTTATACTTGATGTAGAGGTGGAACTGCTGTAAGTATGTGGACCAGTTCTGATGGCGGTCATTCTGCAATTTTCCTTAGGTCTGCATGAGCTGTAGTGGCTTGTGATTAGTGTGGATGACTGTCTTCTTCACTAGAATGTAATGTCTCTACTGGTGGTAGGCTTGCAAAATGGAGTAAATTTCTCTGTCATAAGTAGGGTACTTATGGAGAGCATATGATAGTGTCTCACTCTGATACCCCACGGGGTGGCCGTGTTGAGTGAGAACAGTGCCCACAACATAGTCTGAAGCATATGTCTCAATCTCAAAGGGATGTTGCAGGTTTGGTAATGAAAGTATTGGGGATGAGCACAAACACTGCTTCAAGACATTGAAAGATTTTTGTTGGGACAAGCCTAACACAATTTTTTCCTTACCGCCACCCCTGGTTACTTGACTGAGGGCCCATGCGTTATGAGAGAATCCCAACATGAACATGTGGTAGAAATTGGCGATGCCCAAGAATCTTTGAATCTCAGTGAGTGTGGTTGGGGATGGCCAGTAACGAATGAACTGGATCTTGGTTGGATCCACATGCACACCATGTTCATCAATGATGTACCTGAAGTAATGGACCCTGTCCATGCCGAAGGAGCATTTTTCCAAGTTTGCATATAGTTTGTGTTGTCACAGAGTGTGCAAAACCTATTGACTATGATGAAAGTGTTCGGCCCAAGTCTTTTTGTATATGAGTATGTCATAAAAATACACCACTACAAAAGTACTGGTGAAAGGTCACAGGATATCATCCATCATCCTCATAAAAGTTGTTGGAGCATTTTTCAAACTAAAGGGCATGACAAACCATTCAAAAGGACCTTCTTTTGACTTGAAGGCAGTCTTCCATACATCTTTTTGTTCTATTGGGACCTGGTGGTAGCCAGATTTCAGGTCAATCTTACTGAATTATTTGTCTCCTGTGAGCTGATCAAGGAGGTCATAGATTCGGGGAATCGAGTACCAGTTCCAAACTGTGATTTTATTCTGTTCCCGGTAATCAATGTAGAGTTGCTAGGTCCTATCTTTATTCTACACCAGTATGATTGGGCTCCCACAAGGCGATGATATGGGATGGATGTGCCCCTTGTGGAGAAGTTCTTGGATTTTCCTCTTGATCTCCTCGTTTTCTAACAAAGAACGGTCATAGAGAGGCCTATTGGGTAGCAGTGCGTTTGGGGTCAGATTGATGGGATACTTGACCTGGCAGTGCAGAGGTACCTTGGTAGGAGAGGAGAATATATATGAGTATTCCTCCACTACCTTATTCACTTAATTTTATTGTGTGGAGATATCAGTTGCTGAGGCTCTAGATGTGACTGCGATATTTTTCTTATTCTGAGAGAGAATCACGAAGAAGAAAAATTTCTTGGTCTAAGAGATGACCTTCCTACATTGCTTGGTAGAGATACATGAAATAGAACTAGGAGGGACTTCCTTGGGTATCCTATACAATTTTCTGTTCAAAGTAATAATAACACTATGAAGCCTAGACTCATATATAGGATGATGTTTCCATAAATAAGGTTGGCCCAAAAGAACATTACAAACTTCGAGAGGAGAAACATCACACATTACCTCATCCTTGAAGGGCTTGATACCGTATGACATTCAACATTATTGGCTGACATAGAGAACTCTTCCTTGGTGGAGACATCCAATGGTGTAGGTGTGCGGGTGCGTCGTTGTCGGTAGGGTAGGCCACTTGATAACCTCTGCTGAGATGAGGTTCTTCTGGCTACCACTATCAATGATGAAGTGTAGCGAGGTGAATTTTACCCACATCTACGAATGGAAAAGGCGCTCTCCTTCTTTCGACTCGTTTGGTTCACTAGGATGGAACTTGGTGGTATAAATAGTGGCACTAGGTTTCGTGTCAATGATTCATATTCCCATTTCTAGTTATGACTTAGACTCAGAACCCACATCTGATTCAGAGGATTTCACTTCAACGACGAGTGACTGCTTTGAGTGACAATCAACAATGTTATGCTAAGGGATCTTATGGAAGTTGTACCACTTCCTAGTATCCTTCTTTGTCTTTCCAGTGTCCTTCTTTGATTATGGCTTGGACTACTTGCCCTGATACTGTCCATCTTTTCTGTGTCCTTTGTTCTATAGGTTGGGGCCTCCCTTTCCTGGTTTTTTTCTATGAGGGGTTCCCAAGCCCAAATTGTCGTGTCTTTTGTTTGATATTATGCTCAATTTTGATGACATATCTATAGGTCGTTCCCAAGGATGAGATGTCTAGAAATTCCATTTCATTTTGGATGTATCTATGTAGAGAACCGAGATACTCTAGCACCATATGTCGCTCTGAATATGGAACTTCTTGGTATCTTTCTTGCCACAGTGTGGTCCATTTGGTATCCAAGTCATCATAAATTTTGACAGGGAAGTATTTTTCCTTAATAGCATCCCTGAAGGATTCTCAAGTGGCCACAACTATAAATAATGACATGGGGAATGACTTTGAGGAGCGCAAAAGTAATTTTTTCTCTATTAGAAAAGCTATGGACAAAAAATACCCTTCTACTAGATTCAACAACTTTTCTATGTCATGTGTGTCTATCTAACATTCAAATATAGGAATATCGAAGTTGATTTGTACCTTGAAGGGGGCGATGCCTCTGCTCGAGGAATATGTGTTGATTATTGGTAGTCACTGAAGGATTTGCGCAAAACTATCCATCATCTCATTCCTCTATTACATGAGGGATTACTCAAGAAACATTTTGAAAGGATCTCATGTCCAATCATATTTATTTTATCCTTCCATGAGAGGTCATTTTGGCATGCGAGAGATTTTTTCCTCAAGAGAAACAAGCTCAAGACCCAATTCTTTATACCCTAAACTCGTTGGGGACATGCATTAAGACGACAAGGAGAAGAACACTTTGATACCACTGATACAGATTTTATGAGAAGAATGAAATGAATACAGATTATTAAAATATTCTTAACACAAAATAACAGAGATACAATAAAACTGGTTTTCTATTCAATAAGGAAATAAGTTGAAATGGTAAAATGAAATGGAAAACAAGATTGTTGGAATGATTGCGACTTATCTTTGAGAAGAGATGTGACGGTTGTGTTCATTCACAAGAATATTATTACAATGAGGCTATGAAGGAATTTCTAAAATAAATAAGAACGTCAAAAACCCTAGACATCAAAAAACCTAACCCTAGGAGATGAAGCGCCAAACGTCAAGTGGGCCCTATTTGGGTAAGTTAGTACATCAACTTCTCGGGGTCGTAACTTTTGCATACGATCTCTGTTTTAGGCGCAAGATAGCCTATTGGAAAGGCATATCCAAGGAATAAACATTTTTATGCTATTTATCAAAGGTTATTTTTGACTTTGGCGAGGCCTAAAACTGATGTTTAGGGCCTCATAACAGCCCCGCAAATCAGGGACTCGAAAGCTAGGAAACAATCTGCCAAAATGAACTAGTTTGAATAGGTGGGAGGCCACCTACATCCATATAGATAAATCCTCCCCCATTAGGAAGAAATGGTCTCCATTTCGTTGAGTTCCCCCATCATATGAGGAAATTTCTGTTGAATTTGGCCTCAAGTAAGCCACTTTCCTTGGTGCAGGTGTTGCTCTACTTTGACAACTCGATAAAGCTAGATCCTTTGCTGTCGAGTGCCCTTGATCTGTGTGTCCACAATATGATAATTGGATTATGTTTTCATGCAGTCAGGGTTGATATCTATTGGTTTCAACTGCTCTGTTATCTCTGAGGTGTCCAATAATGGTGGGAAATATAGTCGAAGGTGAGCCACGTTGAAGACTGGGTGCAGGCCAAGGAAAGGGGGAATGTTGAGCACAAAAGCATTGTCACCCATAGCCTTGGTGATGGTGTATGGCCCATACAAGAGTATGAAAAATTTCTGATGGGGCCCTTTAAGGCGTTCTTTCTGCAAGTGCAACCAAACTTTGTTGACCAACTGAAACTTATGCAGCACCCGATGTTGATCATGACATTGTATTTACTTGGAATTGGAATTTTGTAAAATATCCCGAACCTGTTGGGGGATGTGCCAGATCATCTCAATGAACTAGGTGGCTTTGTCACTTCTGGTGGAGCAGGGGATGAGTTGGCTGAGATGGTCTCTAGGGGTAGTGCAACATCCGTGGGGTCCAATGGTTGGAATCCCAATCCCACCTGAAAGGGTTTGTGGCCAGATGAGCTATGTAGGGTCGGTTGCAACTATGCTAGGGAAGACTCTCATCCCATGTATGGGGATTCCTGGAATTGTACATGCACATAATATGTATGATCATCTGATTGATGACCTCATTTTGGACATTTGTCTAGGGGTGGAAGGAAGTGGATTTGGTGAGCTAGGTATTCAACATTGACTAGAGGTTTGACAAGAATGTGCTGAGGAACCGACTACCCCAATTTGATAAAATGGTTTTTGGTATCCCAAAGTGTACCTAGACGCATTCAAAGAAGATATTGGTAGTGGCCTCTACAGTGAAGTTCTTCTTGCAGGCGACCAGAATCACCATCTTGGAAAAGCGATCAAAAAGAACAATAACACATTCATTTCCTATCTTGGTGGATGGGAGGCCCGACATGTACTCCATTGAGATAGATTCCCATGGATTTTCAAGAGTAGGCAAAGGGGTGTACATTCCCTATTCATTAGTGGTCGGTTTGGCAATAAAACAGACGATGTGGGACTTGATATACTTGCATACATCTTGTCTAAGTCTCGGCCAGTAGAAATGTTTCTGTAGTACAGCCACTGTATTTTCAACGCCAAAGTGTTTTACCACATAACTATAGTGAGATTCCCAAATTATCTTCACGTGATTTCTTGATGGAATGAAGAGATGGACTAGATTGCACAACATCTTATCCTGAAGATGGAAATTAGCGACAACTGAGTTTTCTCCCAACATTCGGTAAATGGTGAAGAATTCAGGGTCTATCTCATATAGGTGGGGCCATCCAAAGGTCTCATGGAAGCAAGAGTATAGCACTATGGTGAGGGTCATGAATGGAGGTTGGATGAGGCAATCAACGACTGGGTTGGTACTTCCTATTTTATACTTGATGTTGAGGTGGAACTGTTGTAAGTATGTGGACCACTTTTGATGATGGTCATTTTGCAATTTTCATTAGGTTTGCATGAAATATAGTGGCTTGTGATTAGTGTCGATGATTGTCTCCTTCCCCAGAATGTAATGTCTCTACTAGTGGCAGGGTTGCACAATGGAGTACATTTATTTATCATAAGTAGGGTACTTTCAAAAAACATCTAATAGTGTCTCACTATGATACGCGACGGGGTGGTCGTGTTGAGTGAGAACAATTCCCATAGCATAGTCTGAAGCATCTATCTCGATATCAAAGGGATGTTGCAGTTATGGTAATGAAAGTACTAGAGATGAGAAAAAACGTTGCTTCAAGTCATTGAAGGCTTGTTGTTGGAACAAGCCCCACACAATGTTTTCCTTACCACCACCCTTGTTTACTTGGCTAAGGACCTATGCGATATGAGAGAATCCCAACACGAACCTGCGATAGAAATTGGCGATGCCCAAGAATCTTCAAAGATCAGTGAGTGTGGTTGGGGCTGACCAATCACGGATGACCTAGATCTTGGCTGCATCCACATGCACACCATGATGATCAATTATGTAGCCTAATTAATGGACACTCTCCATGCCAAAGGAGCATATTTCAAAGTTTGCATATAGTTTGTACTGCCGCAGGGTGTGTAGAACCTATTGAATATGTTGCAAGTGTTCCGCCCAAGTCTTTTTATAGATGAGGATGGTATCCAGATACACCACTACAAAAGTACTAGTGAAAGGTCACATGATATCATCCATCATCCTTATAAACGTTTCTGGAGCATTTTTCAAACCAAAGGGCATGACCAACCATTCAAAAATACCTTCTTCTGACTTGAAGGTGGTATTCCATAAATTTGTCTATTCTATTAGGACCTGGTGGTAGCCAAAAATCAGATCAATCTTACTGAATTATTTATCCTCGATGAGTTGATCAAGGAGGTCGTCGATTCAGGGAATCTGGTATGGGTTCTTGACTGTGATTTTATTCAATGCCCCGTAATCAATGCATAGTCATGAGCTCCCATCTTTCTTCTGCACCAGTACGATTGGGATCCCACAAGGTGATGAGCTAGGACGGATGTGCCCCTTATGGACCGGTTCTTAGATCTACCTCTTTATCTCCTCATTTTCTAACAAAGAGCAGTAGTAGACCATCCCATTGGGTAGTAGTGCACCTAGGGTCAGATCGATGGGATGTTGGACCTGGTAGTGTAGAGGTACCCCTATAGGAGAGGAGAATATATCTGAGTATCCTTCCACGACATTTTCTACTTGCTTCTGTTGTGTTGAGATATTGGTAGTAGAGGGACTGGATGTGGTTGCAATATTTATTGTACTCTTAGAGAGAATCATGAAGAAGACAAATTTATCAGTCTGAGAGATGACCTTCGTGCATTTCTTGGTAGAGATCAAGGAAATAACACTAGGCGGGACTGCCTCGGGTATCCTGTACAATTTCCTGTTCAAAGTAATAATAACACTACGAGGACTAGAACCATATACAACATGACATTTACATAAACAAGGTTGGCCCAAAATAACATTACAAATTTTGAGAGGAGAAACTGTTGGACACACCTACCACACTTAGAGGGTGGGGGGGGTGAATGAGTGTGGGGATCTTTTTCCCAAAACTTCCCTCTTACACAAAAAATCCTTAGTTAACATTCAACATTTGTTCATTACTAATTATTGTCATTTATAATCAATTATATGTGAGTACATATCATCAACATATCATCAACAAATCATCTCCACAAGGAACACAAAGAACACAAGATGTATGTACAATTTTTATTTTTATTATGGACTTCAATCCGAGGGTTTTTCAGCAGCAAATGAATAGAGTACAACTCTACAAGAGAACCAGCTCTATATTCAAGTCTCAGTTTACATTCTTAGAACCAACTGAGATGAGACAACAATCCTCAACAGATATCAATCTGTCAACATAAACAAGTGCATCAACCATGCACCAACCTATGCCAAACAACCTGTAATCAACCTGTACTATAAAAAAGTGCATCCAACCATGTACCAAGTATATACCAATCATGTGTCAACTACTCATAAACAATGACTCATCAATATGTACCAACATCATCAACTATACACCTCATGTATGTGCCAACTCATCAACTGCTTGTCTCAACCATGACTAGTTTTGGATTAGTCAACAACCCCAACTTGAAATAATCATAACTTTGTACCTGTAATAAATAAATATCTGAAACTGATATACAATTTTCTTCAGTGTTTTTTATGTTGTTCCTCCAGGTGGCACTACTTGTAACCTCTCATAAAAGGAGTTATAGAAAAAATGGCATACCTTGCTGAATTCTGGCCTATTCTAGAGAGCGACCTTGTAGAGCGTTCCCTACACAAAATATTTGTTGAATTCATCTAAACATGTTACACACCATACTAAATATTGTACCCTAACCAATACATTTTGTCTCACTGAATTTGGATTTGTTATGAGTAAGTTATGACGTTTTTACCCGAAACACCTGTTTTTGACTAGTTTCAAGGCTAGCCACAAACCCTATTTTCCACGAAGTGTAACTCCCAAAATACAAAGACCCACAAATTGAATTTTTTACCACAGATAATTGTGTATGTTTTCTCAATGGAATAGAAATTTCATGGTATGAATCATTATATAAAAACATTTATAGCTAAAATGGTAAGATGACCTGTAAATAACATACCTTAGAAAGCATCATCAAAAGAATTTATCCTCCCTTCAATTTCGGCCCTGTTTTCTTCACCTTCCTTCTAAAATTAGGCTTATATATCCTTGGTTATGTAAATCACCTATAGATATTCAATATGCTCAAGTGTTCCACACCAAAAATGCTGAAGAAGCTCTCACAAGAAGCTCTCCATCAATACTCCAAAAGATATTCTCACAAGAAGCTCTTCATTGATCCACAAAAATGATGATCTACAAGATACCATTTCTATATTATTTATACTTTCATATTCTAGGTAACTTAACCCATTTTTAGGTCACTTAACCCATTTCTAGGTCACTTAACCTATTTTCCTTATTTTAGGGTTAACCACTTTCCATAAATAGAAATTTCTCCAATATTTTATCATTTAAATATTCCTTCTTGATTTTCT
>ML798167.1:28935-70171 GCA_009831015.1 Picea engelmannii
TCATCATGTATCAATGACAACTCATTGATCCATCTTCATCATATCAATGACAACTCATTGATCCATCTTCATCTATGCATTCTCATCAAGGAAAATACATATTATATTACATCAATCATCAATCAATCAATCCTTTGACATTAGTCAATCACTTGACATCAATCAATCAAACCATTGGAATCAATGACAACATGATCCAACAGAAACATCACACAATATCTCATCTTTGAAGGGCTTGATCTTGTACGACAGTAGACATTGTTGGCTGACGCGAAGATAGCTTCCTTGGTAGAGACATCCAATGGTATAGGGGTGTGAGTGTGGCATTTTTGGTAGTTCCAACCACTTGACGACCTCTGCTAAAATGATTTTCTTCTAGCTAATGCTATCAACGATGAAGTGCAGTGGGGTGCCTTTTAACCACATCTGTGAATGGAAAATGTGCTCGCCTTCTTTCGGCTCATCTGGTTCACCAGGATGGAGCTTGGTGGTAGAAATAGTGGCATTGGGTTCCACATCAATGAGCCATCTTCCCCTTTCTGGTTCTGAATCAGAGTCAGAACCCGCATATGATTCAGAGTCTTTCACTTCGGCCCGCAGTGACTTCTTTGAGAAACAATCATTAGTGTTATTCCAAGGGCTCTTATGTAAGTCGCACTACTTTCCGATATCCTTATTTTTCTTTCCAGTGTCCTTATTTTCTTATGTCTTGGACTGGTTGTCCTGATACTGTCCATATTTTCTCTGTCCTTAGTTCTATAGGTTGGGGTCGTCCTTCCCTGGTTTTTTCTGCAAGGGGTTCCCAGGCCCAAATTGTCGCGTCGTTTGTTTGATCTTATGCTCAATTTTGATGACATATCGATAGGCCATGCCCAAGGACAAGATGTACATAAATTCCATTTCGGTATGGATGTATCTATGCAGAGAACTGAAATACGTGAGCACCATATATCACTTTGAATCTTTGATACCTAGCTTGGTGCGTAGGGTATGGATGATATTTTTGAAATATGACACTTCTTGGTCTCTTTCTTTCCGCAGTGTGGTCCATTTGGTATACAAGTCATCATAAATTTCGACAGGGTAGTATTGTTCCTTAATAACATCCCTAAAAGATTCCTAGGTGGTCGCGAATGTAAATAATGAGGGTTCCTTTGTTTCCTTTTGCTCACAAAAATTTTATCAACAATATTTGACATGGAGAACGACTTTGAGGAGTGAAAAAGTAATTTTCTCTCTATTTGAAAAGATATGGATAAAAAAATACCCTTCTATTAGATTCAACCACTTGTCTACGACATCTGCATCGATATGACCTTCAAATATACAAATATCTAAGTTGATTTGTACCTTCAAGGGGGCGACGCCTCCACTTGAGGAATATGCGTTTCCTATCATTCCTATAGTAATTATGTGTAATTTCAAACAATTAGGTAAGTACCAAGTTAAATATATGAATGTATATATCGAGCCTCTTATTGACGAGCTACTAAAGTTATGGGTTGGCATCACAATGTATGACATATGTAAACCAATAGGGGAGAAGAAATTTAAATTCCATGGAATACTTTTATGGACAATTCATGATGCCCCTGGACTAACACATTTTGTGGTATGTATCATTCTAATATTTCTCTTTAATTTTTTAATGTTATCATGGTGCATGTTTAATTTTTAAATAATCTCATCATATAATTGACATTAATCCATTTGTTGCAGGTCTTCAAACAAAGGGTAAATTTGCATGTCCAGTTTGTGGCCCTAAGATGAAGTATCGTCATTCAAAATTTTTGGGAAAGATGGTGTTTGATGAGTATAGGCACCTTCTTCCTAAGAACCATAGGTATCATACTACTGAAAAACATCTTTTCAATGGGAAATAAGAGATTGGTTTAAAACCACGAAGAATGACACCTCACCTATGGAGGTTGGAATATAATATAAATCGTCAAGGTACTCAATTTCATACTGTATCGTAGATCACGTAATTTTTTGAATGTTTATTTTAATCATTGAATTTATTTTACCGTATTTGATAATTATTTTTGTGATTTCTTTTATACTTCATGAAGGCCGCAATCATCATGAAGGTATTAATAATGGTCTTCCATGAGGAATGAAATGTTATCCTGCTCAATTCATGAGGTTTCCCTACTATGAGGATATAAAAATAGCTCATTTGTTTGATACAATGCATATCGGGAAGAATGTGACTGAAACATTATGGCGAATCATAGATGGTAGGATGGAAAAAGAAAAAAAACTATCAAAATTTTTACTGACATTCAGGAAGCCAATCATGCAATGCGAAGTGTGATCCGATATTCAAATAGATTAGATGGAGTACTAGACCGAAATAACCTTCCATGGTTATTAATAGACCAACAAAGCAATGATGTAAAAGAGGTCATTCAAAGAATCAAATTTCCCATTGGTTTTGCTTCAAACATAAATAATATCTTAACAAAGAAAGGTGAATTTGGTGGGGTAAAAACACATTATTGGCATACCTTCATTAAGGTAATAATTTTGGTATACATATTTTTATATATTGGCCTTATACATTTTTTTTCTTGTCTAATTTGGTCGAAACAAATAACGTTTCATTTTTTTGTTACAGTATGTTCTATCCCTATCTATCCCAAACGACTTTGACAACAACACCAAACAAGTTATATATGATATTGGAAAATACATGAGGTAAGTAGTTGTGATTTATATGAAAAATGTTCTTTCAAATTATTGTTGTACTTAATGACACATGTTTTACTTGTAATGTAATATATTATATTATGTTATGTTGAAACATGCTATTTTCTTGTGTCATGATCTCATGTAGATGGTTATCATTGAAATAAATCCATGAAGATGATATAAAGTATTGGAAGAGAGAAATTCCTCGTTTAATGTGTGAAATGAAAAAATATATACCTCCAACATTTTTCAATGCACAAGAACACTACCTCATACACCAAGTTGAGGAGATTGAAATTTGTGGACCTGTTCACACAAGGTCAATGTGGATGGTGGAGAGGCACTTGGAATCATTGAAGGCGTTGGTTAGACAAAGAGCACATCCCAAGGGTTCTATGGTGGAGGGATATATGGTATATCAATCCATGGTGTATATTAGTTAGTATCTTCCTAAATTAGTAGCGTCAATTGTGCATTCAGTGGATCACATTTGGGATGTGAACTCCATAAAAAAAAATTGAAGATCATGAGCATCTCTTGGGGCAAGGTAGAATGAAAAAAATGAGAGGTAATATATTAATAATTTTGAAAATTTATATTAATAATACATATAAAGTTTCATTTTTTGTGTATATGATCATACTCATTACTATATTAATATAATTTGTTTCATAAATTATTAATATTTATAATTACCTGCATATTAAACATTATAACTAATATTTAATATTGGTGAATTATGATTTTTTGATTCAGTTGCTCAAGAGTGGGATGTACTGCATTTATACATTGCAAATAATCTTGACTGGATAAATGTATGGATTGAAAGATGTAAACAACATAATGGAGGTAGGTTATCATGGCAACGACTATCTGAATTGGTTAGATAATCTCGTCGTAACAGAGATGCCAATGTTACGCAGAGGGAAAATGATTTAGCATATGGTTTGAAAGATGGACAGGTAAGAAAATTCATCCATTTTATTAAGTTATTTTATATTATATTAATGTGACTACATGTATACTGTATTTTTTAGATACTTTCGAAGTTATATAAATATATGTTAATTTATTAATTGACAATGCATATTTTAGATATTTGAGATATTGCAGTTGAAACACCACAAGGCTATGTGGTGCAATGATCATAAATTTCGCATCAAACAATTGAATGAAACAAGAAAACTTATGATAGTGGGATAACTGCAGTATTCTAGGTCACTACTGTTTCCTCTAAGAGTGACAGACATCCTCGAGAATCCGAAGATAGATACTATGGGTATTTAAATGATATACTTGAGTGTGACTTTAATTCCTTCAAATTAGTTATGTTCGATGTCAAATGATATAGGTTACGAATGCATGAATACGATTAGGAAAGAACGATTATTCAACATGCCAATGAATTTCCAATGATTAAAACATCGGTATTTGAAAGAGGACATGATCACTACATTTTTCTAAGCCAATGTGAACAGGTCTTTTACTCAATTTTTCTAGGTAAAATGGATTGGTCATTTGTTGTTAGATATGATCCAAGAGGAAGGTCAATTGAGTATACTCATTTACAGGAAGAA
Organism: Picea engelmannii; assembly: GCA_009831015.1. Taxonomy (NCBI): domain Eukaryota; kingdom Viridiplantae; phylum Streptophyta; class Pinopsida; order Pinales; family Pinaceae; genus Picea; species Picea engelmannii. The sequence goes on from ML798167.1 coordinate 33,207, forward strand.
GATGATATTGAAGATCAAGAAGATGATTCGACAGATCAGATAGAGCTGAAATATCATGGAGGGTCGATAGATGAATAAGACGAAGAAGATCATGATCCAAGCATAGGAGAAAATATTTCAATTCTTTATGATGATGTTGATGAAAATATACTCGAAAATGACATTGATGACGATGATGATATCATCAATCCTTTCAACATCGTTTATGAATCGGATGATCATATAGATGTCGATTTCAATGAAGAAGATCAAGATAGAGAATAAGGATGATTACATAGATGTTGAGGTTGGATTAGGTACGCGACTATACAATATTTTAATTTGTATGAATTATTCTCTTAAAATAATTTACTTATAATGTCATGGGTTAATTACATGTTTTTAAGTTTTATGTGATGTTTTTATGTCCTATGTTGCATGTTGTTTAATTATTATGTGAAACCTAAAAATAGTTGCCAATATACTAAAGTACGTGGTAGACTAAAAATATCATTTAGAAACACATAATTTCATGTACCTTCAATAATTTTTGTTTTTGTAGTTTCTATGCATGAATCTTAATAGGACGTTGCTTTTGATTATTTTCTATTTTATAGATTGGATTTTGGGAATCAATTGAGATTGATGTGAGGGGGATGGGAGGGGCCATATGAGCTTCCACCTTCATGTGGTTGTCCTTGTTCATTACAGGATAAATTATTCTTGAAACCAAGAGAATCTCTTTCATTTTTATACCATCATGATCGTATAAGATTTCATCAATATTGTTTTCACAATATTGCATCAACGAAGATTCGATGAACATGTTTGTCATTTATATAGAATGTTTTTTGAAACCCTAATTTTCTTTCAAACTACACAATTTGGTTGACGTAAGTTTTAAGTTTGCATTAGTCTTTCTTCAATTTTCTTTCAAGTTATACATTAATGTATATACAATGTATCTGTGTCATAGTTGTATTGATGAAAAATCCCTCTTTTTTGCTGATTACTTAATCAACACCATAAAAATACACCCTTGCAGTACTAGATGTTGGGACATGTGTAATTTTGAACTAATCTTACAAGGAACAAGGAATGGAAATTGTACGAGGACTAGACACTGGCAATAGTGACCTATGAATGGGGCCAATGTTGAAATGTTTTCAAACAATTTCTGTATGCACTGAAATTTGTCATGGATAGACTATTTTCATGCCTTAACAATATGGGAGGGTTTATGGACTCAAATTTGACTGACAAAACCACTTTATTCCATCATCAATTCATCATGTAAACCAAAAACCCTATTTTTCTTTCAAAGTACACAATTTGGTTGACGCAAGTTTTAAGTTTTCGTCAGTCTTTCTTCATTTTTATTTTAGGTTCTACATTAATTTATATACAATGTATATGTGTCATAGTTGTGATAAAAATCCCTCTTTTTCGTTGATTTCTTAATCAACACCATAAAAATACTAGAGGTAGGAAACAATGACATGTGAATGGGGCCAACGTTGAAATTTTTTCAAACTGTATCTATATGCATTGCAATTTGACATGGATAGAATATTCGCGTGCCTTAATGATATGGGAGGGTTTATCGACTCAAATTTCACTCACACACCCACTTTATGACTTCATCATATCATCATGGAAACCATAAAACCTATTTTTCATATGTTCTAGTAGATATGTTAATGATTCCAAATTTCATATTTGTATTTGACTCAAGGTCTAGCTAGCTTGCAAAATGTCAATTTTTAATTTCAATTTGATAAACCAAATGCGAAATGAATCCAAGAATCATTTGATATCGTCGCAAGAGAGACGAATGTAAATATTCTTGCGATGAATTAGCTATACTATCGACGAAAAACGTTCGTCGATAGTATAGCTAATTCGTCGCAAGAATATTGTGTGTAATTTGAATGGTGTTACATGGTTTGCAAGGAGTGTAGGGCTTATATTATGGTGCAATGTAGTGTAGTCCCTAAGAAAAATATCTATGACGAACCTCAAAATGGATAGCACGATATCTTGTTTATAAGACAAATATTCTTTGTATGTTTCCTTTGTGGTGGCTCAAGCCCTCAGTACACATGATGTCTGACAATGAAATGTAAAAATTTGACTATTGAATGATAGTGTTATGTCACCCATGGTTAAGGAAAGAAATTAAGGTTCTTAGGTCCTATTTGAATCTTCTAAGAATTGAGATTCATTACATAGTCCTTGAAAAAAGACAAAAGACTTATGTACCAGATATTAATTTGGTCTTTGTGTGGGACATTTTATGCCATTAGTATGTTTTGTAAAAAATAATGGATCCTGATGACTACACCATGGTCAATGAATGAGGAACAAGGAACGAGGAACACAGAACAAGGAACAAGGAACAAAAATTGTACTTGGACTAGACACCGACAACACTGACCTGTGAATGGGGCCAACATTGAAAGTTTTCCAAACAGTTTATGTATGCACTGGAATTTTTCATGGATAGACTATTCACATGAATTAACGATATGGGAGGGTTTATGGACTCATATTTTACTAACACGCTCACTTTCTTCCATCATCAATTCATCATGTAAACCATAAACCCTAATTTTCTTTCAAAGTACACAATTTGCTTGACGCAAGTTTTAAGTTTTCGCCAATCTTTCTTCATTTTTATTTCAGGTTCTACATTAATTTATATAAAATGTATTTGTGATGAAAAATCCCTCTTTTTCGTTGATTTCTTAATCAACACCATAAAAATACTAGAGGCGAGCAACAGTGACATGTGAATGGGGCCAACATTGAAATTTTTTCAAATTGTATCTGTATGCATTGCAATTTGACGTGGATATACTATTTTCATGCCTTAACTATATGGGAGGGTTTCATGACTCAAATTTCACTCACACACCCACTTTCTTCCTTCATCATATCATCATGGAAACCATGAACCCTATTTTTCATATGTTCTAGTAGATATGTTAATGATTCCAAATTCCATATTTGTATTTGACTCAAGGTCCAAATATCTTACAAAGTATCAAATTTTAATTTCAAGATGATAAACCAAATATGAAATGAATCCAAGCATCATTTGATATCGTCTCAAGAGAGATAAATGTAAATAATATTGCGACGAATTAGCTATACTAGCGATGAAAAAATTCCGTCGATAGTATAGATAATTCGTCGCAAGAATATTGTGTCTAATTTGAATGGTGTTACATGGTTTGCAAGGAGTGTAGGGATTATATTATGGTGCAATGTAGTGTAGTCTATAAGAACAATCTTTGTGCCAAACCTAAAAATGGATAGTACCATATCTTTCTCATAAGACAAATATCCTTTGTATGTTTCCTTTGTGGTGGCTCAAGCCCTCAATACACATGATGCATGACAATGAAATGTAACAATTTGACTATTGAATGATAGTGTTATGTGGGTCTCATACCATGGTTTGGGGGAGAAATATAGGGAATTATTCCCTAAATTAATATTATTGATCTAATGTGCCACAATCAAGGCCTTAAACCACAACATAGACCCTTTAAAGTGGACCTTTGGCATACAAGTGGACCTTTGTCATACAAATCACGAAAATTGTATGGCAATTTTGTCACAATATACCATGTTTTAGTCGCACTTATGATGACCCTTACAAATATTGTGATGCACTTGCTATACAAATCACGAAAATTGTATAGCAATTTCGTGGAAATATACCATGTTTTCGTCGCAATTGTGATGACCTGTACAAATATTGCAACGAACTTTCCATACAAATCATGAAAATTGTATAGCAATTTCGTCGGAATATACCTTGTTTTCGTCACTCGTGCGATGACCTCTTCGAAAGCTGATTCGTCGCAAAAAATTTCCTTACTTTGCCTATATTGTTGGGTGTGCGACGATATCTCTTTATTGTCGTTCTTGTGAAGATATCTCTACATTGTCTCATTTTCGACAATTTCCCTACTTTGTCTCATTTGCGATGATTTCCCTACTTTGTCTCTCTTTCAACGATGTATGACAACTTCCCTAGTATCATCTCTCTTGCGACGTTAATCCAGGTTCATTGCATGTTCCATGTCATGTGAAGTGACATTTGGAAGACTCAAGATTCGTTGAAATATCCACGACATAACATGGCAAGAGCGTCGAAATAGCCGTCACAAAATGACCCAAATTTGCTAGTGATTCCAGTTCACCATAATTAGTCAACAATAAATAATACAATGAAGGAGAGTATGATTCAGGGGGTTTACTTAACTTGGTATATCTTCTAACAACACTCGTGGGATTTTGAGGTACATGTTTCTCCTATTTTGTACATTTAGATTTTCTGGTACTTTTGTAATTTATTTTTCAGTGATCTCATCAAGCACTGTGTATTCTGGTTTTTCTTTTTTTCTGTTTCTTTCCCTAAAACTTATCTTTGTACATGACCTTCTCATTGAATATGAAAACTATACTCCTAATGATTTTGTGATTTTCATAATCCCGTAAGTGATAACCATAATCATTAACATTGTATCCAAAAAAGGTACACTTCTTGGATTTTTCCTCAAGTTGTGTTCTATTTTCTTTATCAAAATGGACAAATGCTTCACAACCGAATGTATTAAAAAATTAATAGCTTACCTTTTTACCTGTCCATGCCTCCTTTGGAATACCACCACCCAAATAAATTGAAGGTCCTTTGTTTATCAAGTAAACAACAATATCTACAACATCTTCCAAAAATTGTAAGGGAAACCCTGCATGAAATCTCATACTCCTTGCACGCTCCATGATTGTCATGTTCATCCTTTCTGACACACCATTTTCTTATTGTGTTCCTGGAACTATTTTCTCTCTACAAATCCCATGGTATGAATAGTAGCCATCAAAATCATTGCTGCAATATTCACCTCCATTGTCTGATCTGAGACACTTCATCCTTTTTCATGTCTCATTCTCAACCAAATATTTCCATTTCTTAAAAGTTTTAAAAACATCATATTTTTGTCAAATGTAATAAACCCAAGTTTTTGTAGTTGCATCATGCATAAAAGTAACATAATAATGAGAGACACCAAGATATTATACCTCATATGGTCCCCATACACCTGTATGCACAAGATATAACCTTTCACTCTTCCTTTCTTTTCCAACTCCTATAAATTTGTCTCTCTTGTTTTTTCCATAAACACAGTGCTCATAGAAATCCAAATCAATTTGTTTAATATCTGGAAACAAATTCCTTTTTTGAAGTATGTGCATCTGATTCTCACTCATGTTTCCATGCCTATGATGCCAAAGTGTTGTATCCAATCCTGTAGAAGATAAAGAGATAGAAGAATCAATATTACTAGTACATAAATACAATGTACCTACCTTCTCTCTTTTTGCTATCACCAGTGATCCTTTGGAGACCTTCCATGCCTTTTGTGTAAATATGAATACATACAACCTTCACTTTCCAACTTGCCTGTTGAAATTATATTTTTCCTTAGATATGGAACATGTCTTAACTCTTTCAACAACCATTGGTTTCCATTATTTTCTTTATTTGTACCTTTCCCATTCCAATAATTTTGCATGGTGCATCATCGCCCAAATGAACCTGTCCAAAATCACCTTGAACATAATCTAGAAATTTTTTCCCATGGGGTGTGGCATGAAATGAAACCCCTTAATATACTACCCAAGACTCATAAATATTATCTAGAGAAAGAATCAAAGCATATTGTAACACATCACCTGTTACATTTGCTTCCTGATTTTTCTCCTGTTGTCCATCTCTTTGTTTCTTTGGAGCTCTATAGTATTTCTTGAGATGTCCTTTCTTTCAAAAATTACAACACTCTATTTTTCCTATTCTGGATTTTTATCTTCCCATCCTATAATTCTTGTGGTTCTCTGTGCCCTTTCCTCTATCCTTTTGTCTTCCCATGTTCTTCATGTTTAATGTAGCACCTGATGTCTCACTTGTGATTTTCCTTTGCATTTCCTCGCTAAGGATAACACCAACAACATCATCGAATTTTAGAGTGTTTGAACCAGAGACAGAGTTACTTACAACCATGAACAATCCATCCCAACTTTCTATCAATGAGCACAATATTAGAAGAGCCTTGACCTCATCATCAAAGTCCACTTTTACATAACTTAGTTGATTAGTAATCATATTATATTCATTTAAATGATCTGCAACAGACCCACCTTATGACATCTTCATATTAAATAATATCTTCATTAGAAATAACTTATTGGACATTGAGGGTTTTTCATACAGTTTATACAATGTGTCCATCATCTCCTTCGTTGTATTTTATTTTGAAATATTGAAAGCCAACGATGCTGCCAGGCTCAACCGTATCATTTCTAGTGCCTTTCTATCAATAACCTCCCATTCTTCATCCTTCATGGTTGTCATCTTCTTTGTTATTCCACCCAATGGTAGGAATAGATCCTTATCATATAAATAATCTTCCATATGCATCTTCCATAACTGGTAGTTTTTTCCATTAAATTTCTCGACCCTAAACTTTCCACATTCCATCATTGCTCCGACTCGAACCAGGAACCTTCTTTTCCTACAAGTTACCTTTCACTCCGATACTAGTTGTTATAAAAATAGGATCACAGAGCAATAAAATAAGAAAAATGTGGAAATAAAAACACAAAAGATACACAATACAATAGAGACACAGATATACGTGGTTCACCCAATGTGGGATACATCCACCATACAAATTTTCAAGCCCTTCCTTTTTATTATCTAGTAAAATGAAGGGATACAACCTACATCACACCCGCTATAACTTCCTCTTCTTTCTCTCACAGTCTCCTCTATCAGAATAAAATATTCCTGATAATACACAACCACAATACAATTCTCTCATAAAAGAGGGTTTCCTTCTAGGGAAAAAATCCCTAAAATAATTTCTATCGTCAGATTTGTGACCTTATAATGAATAGTTCATATTGAATATGAAATTACAATATTTTACAAGTTATTTTTCCCCAAAATTTCACTTCGGGGGTGTTGCTCTGAATCCCCCACTAGTGGGGGATACAAAAATTGTTGTCGCCCCTCATGGACCTCCCTGACAAAAGTTGTGGGGGGGAAAGCCCCCCCAAAACCCCTCATTAGGGAATGGGATCCAAGCACGGTTGAAACAAACATATGAATCTGGAAGATAATCAGACTCCACAACCAACAATAGGAGTGCGCGACTATAGGTGGAACATTCATGTTAAATTACATGATATTAAGAGAAACAGTCATGCATATGTGCACGATAATTATGGGAAAAATCACACTGGGGAAAAATGGGTTTATATGGAATTGATTGGATTCTTCTCATGATGATGAGATAACATAGCATATGTTTCCATGGATGGAGGTGACCATTCAGAGAGGAAGGATGTCGGTGTAGTGGAGGCAGAGACGTGAGAGTTGATGCACAGATCCGACAACATTTGGCCTGGGCCGATTTACTGTGATATTTTTAGCATGCACTAATCTGTACCCAGGAGTCTCTGCTAGAATTCATAGTGTGGATGTGGCAGCCACATTGAAAATGATTTTTGGTTCATGGGAGAGATCTGCAGATTACCACAGATATTGACATCTATCTCATTATTGGGCTCTCGTTTCGAGGGTGGATTTGGTAGAGAAGTTGTGGTTGTCACCTGGGTGACGGTGGGGGGACTGGATGGATAGTACTTCTCGAGGGAAGAAATTATGAGTGGTGGCTCTATCAGCATCAACTCAATTTAGTCACTCGAGGTATAGGTGGTTTTTGCGATGGTGGTCCAAATCTATGGATCAATGGGGACGCAACACATTTTTGTTGCACATATGGTGATTGCAGAGTAGGCCATGAATGACTAGATGTTTTCTTGGGACAGGCTGATGCACGCCTGTATGGTTTCACAGCTAGACCGGTGCGTAGCAACCAGAGGGGGTGAGTTTTCCTTTGGCTCATTTTTTTGTGCCTTCATGTTCAAGAGGGTGTTATTTCTATGCCCTCAAGCTATTTTGGATATTTCAGTGACGCAGGATCCGAGACTGATGAGGTGGGAAGAGTTGTTTCCTCGAAAGGGGGGAGGGGCCTTAGGGAACTACTTTACCCCTATGTTCGATCAGGGCTAGTGGCATACTCCTCAGGTATTTTATGAGTTCCCATATCATGGGATGGATTTTTGGCATCATCCAGGAATGCATCTGTCGCCTAGGGGGGACTAGGATGACAAAAGTGCATATATGATACTTTTTTATTTAGGTTTAGTCATTTATATATGTATACATTGCTGGTAGTGACACATATTTGTTGGTTTGGTCATGCAGATGTGTGACCTAGTGGTCATGAGGTAGATTCTACTCGGGGGTTGGATGATGAGAAAGTAGAGGAGGGGTGGACCAGGAGGTGTCACCAGTTTGATGATCTGGGTGTAGTCCCAACACATGCAGCGAGGGAAAGGCTAGAACATGCAACAAGAGAAGGATCAACAGGGGGCTGGGGCAGAGCTAAAACTGGGGCACAAGACCGAGATATGGAGGAGTTGAGGAGGCACCTCGAGGGTGTCCTCAACATAGTTACTGAGGACTTGTGGCTTCAAATCTGGGATGAGGGTATGCTGGAGTTGTGAATTGGTGGAGACCTGTGATGGTGGTCAGTGATTCAATGGGAAGCAGTGGTGGGTTCGACTATGACAGGGTAGATTTTTTTTGTGGGAATTCCACCTGGGGGAGCTCCACCAACTAGTAATGATGCACCACAACTAGGGTCACCCTAGGTGGTAGGAGGACCTCATACAAACTAGGCCCTATTTTGTATTATCTTGGAGTTGTTTTGGAATCCACTTTTTCTATAGATATGATGAGAGGACCTAGTCATGGAGCAAAGGCATATATGTATGTATTTTTGTATCAAACACATGAGCAATCTATATATATGAGTAGACCTTTTGGGACATGTGTGTATGTATTTGATATGTATTTTTGTTTTAATTGTTGATGGATCAATGCAATATGTATGTTAATGTTATAAATGGGAATCTAGTACTTGATTAGATATGTTATATGCCACTTGGTTGTGGTTTCTAGCAATATGCAAAAATGTTATTGACTCAAAATTCCATAGCAGAAGTTTGAATTGCAGGTACTTGCAATATAGCCATGGATCACAGACACGATACACATTGTTGAGATGCTAGACAATGAGATGAGAATATAATATAATGCTTAGGTGACGAATATGAAGGTGATTGGCCTCGGAGAGGAGACAAATTATGAAAGCATATTCATAGTGGATGTTGGCGTTGGAGTGGAGAAACACATGGTCATGGGTGTAAATTCCTGGGATTCCGAGGCAAGTTTCTTGGTCCACCGACTAGCTCTGTCTTCTTACCCAATGTGATAAGTGAACGAATAATTCATCTATTGACATAAGGACATTGGATTAGGATCACATAATGAGAGAGCTATATCAAAAAAGACTAAAAATAACTAGGAAAGCAAGGAAAACCTAAGGTAAAATGGTTACGCTCAGGGGTATAATTGTTTCAAGTATAACCCATTAACTAGGTCTTTGAGAGTAGTGCCTTGAGGGTGGCCTAAGATGTAGCCACCCTTAGTAAGGTAATGACGGATGACATATGGTTCTCGCCTGAGGGACTCGAACCTATCGTGGTCGATGGTATCATGGGTGATGTTATCACATAGGGTTGTCAAGGGTCATAGGTGTGTGTTGATATACCCGAGTCTTTAGTCTTTCCCTGTCTCTATCCTTTTCATAGACCAAATATTAATTTTTTCCCCCTTCTTCTTGTAACTCGTTCTTTGTTTTCCCTTGTTCATTTGTGCGCCCTAGTTTTCCTTAAATATCTTACTCAAGTGAAATCTGAGCCCCGAGCCCCTCTATTTTCTCCAAGGGCGAGCACTCACATCCTGTGTTTCATTCATTGGTCTCCTTGTTTTCTGAGCTCACAGCTAGTTTTCCAAATCCTTGATCGTGTAGGGCACAACCATGAATACAAAGCGCAACTTTCATAGCAGTTTGTTTCAGGATTGAAGCATAAGCAAAAGGCAATTTTAATCTTTCAATGAAAAAGATTCCTAGAACAGTCTAGATCAGCGGATCACATGAATTCGGGAGTGCCAACTTGCACGAAGTATAGCGCCAGAGAAAAAGGCCCCGAAGTGAGTATGAATCGTTGATATTAAAGGGGAAGGTAGCATTCGATGCAAGCCTTCAGTTAAATAAGCTTCAAGAGATTTAAAATAAGAAATGATTAGAAGTCCTGAAGACCCGAAGACCTGAAGCCACCAAAGTGATGAATTTACTGAAGCTATTGAAGTGGCCGAAGGCTTGAAATAGATCTGATTCGTTGATCAACAAGAACCACGCATCATCAGATCTGTCACTCCTGGAGTTTTACTTTTGGAGTTTTAAAATGAGAAACATTGCAAAGTTCCAAAGTGACGAAGCCAGAAGCACCCGAAGTCTCAAAGTGCCCAAAGAGAATCAAATTTGTCGATCAATAGGAGCCACACATCGATAGATCCTTCACTCCAAATAAAAGAAACATAAGACAAATGGAGTTTGAGAATTGAAATTCCTGAAGGCCGATTCACGAAGAAAATCTCCGATGTTGTTTTGAAGGGGAAGATTTGATCTGTCAATCCAAAAAGTGCCAGAGCTGAGCCCTTGATCAGAGCGACTAATATTAGATTGCAAGATCAATGGTCACGCCAAATTGTGGGGTTGAAAGGTGCATACATTTTAAAATCTCAAGGGTGGGCTGCTATTGAAGCCATGGGTTTTTGAAAGGGACGCGTGGCGGTTCATGGTGAATTGCGGGGACAAAAGTGGTTTTCTTTTAGACCATCCTCGGTAGCACCTGCAATCCCGTAATTGCGTAGGGTCATGGCCCTAGGTCATATTGAATATGGAGCGATGGAGAGGAGTTGCGCTAAAGGCTGAAAGCGCATGTATTTGGTCACAAAAGAATATCTTCTTGGCCTCGAGGCGTCAGGATTGACTCGAAGAAGTCATGGGCACCGCCTGGAACATTCATGGGTGTCAAGCCTCATCCTGATCCTGATGAAGGTGTTTATTGAAAATGGGGGAGATGGTTGAGACCTCGTCTCACCCCATTAATGGAATGCATGGAGAGAAGGGTCGTGGGGGCCAATTGTCAATTTGAAATTTCCTAAGGGATGGATTTTCCTGCAAAGCACATAACTAAGACGGGATTGCATATGAAATAAGAAGGCTTGTACAATATGACAGAGTAGGTGTTGACTGGAAACTTTGAATGCAGGGGTCCGATCACATTCCTTGTGGTTGCAACATTTTTAGTATATATAGGCAATTTTGATATTTTTTTAAGGTTGAATGGTTGAGCTAGGCTCCCTGTTATTGTAATATTTTGATGAAGAACATTGGTTCTTTGGTTATGTCTTGATTTGAGACTTCTTGATTAATCTAAGTCAACTTTCTTACTCCATCTTATTTTCCTTTGATATTGAGAGAGTTCAAGATTGTCTGATTCACATGGATTGTTGTGACTGTATTATGATGAATGTTTGATTATAATGTTATTATGATTTATTTCAGTTTCCTTCAAATTTGAATCCAAGAGGATATTGTGTTTAAGTTTTTCTTCCTTAGGGTGTTGGAAGGCCTAATGTTCATAGGAGACCTCTACACTTTTCTCACCAAAGTCGTCCTCCTACTCACCTTTACTCCAACTTACTGATTGAAGTTAATCCAAGACCCCAATTGCTTACGCATACCAGTCCATATTTCTGAGTTAGAACGTTATTTTCATTGAGTCTTCTCCATTTGGCCTCTTAAAACTCATTTACATTTATGTATAAACTAATGGGTACTAGGCTTACCTTCTATGAAATCTAAGGGTGACTTATAAGCTAAAATTTATGGCACCATTGTTAGGGAACGAATTGAGGACATTTCCATGGTATAGAATGACAAAGAATATTTGATTATGAACGTGCATTAGATATCAGTACCATTGAAGATTGCAGCTTGACCTAGAGACTCCATTGTTTCGACTCCACTATTTAATTTGTGGCTCTGAAGGGTAGACACATGAGGTCTACTCCACAACTGCCTCTAGCTACACATAAAGCTGACCCAAAGAGTCCATTATTAAGAAAGGAAATCTTTCTCAAGAAGGATTTTTGTTGTTATCCCGGATTGAAAAGCTCCCTGTGAAGAACAACATTACAGAGAGCCAGTTTTAGATGGTGAACTAAATATGGACACATAATTTCGAATGATTATCTTTCACCATGGTGAATCCACTATGCATAATCTATTGGTGACTCCACTGAAGGGATACAAATCAAAAGGCTATGGAGGCTATCCTGACCAAGAGATTTCCCCCCTTCAATTTCTCAGCCATTGCTGGTTATCCACATCTAGGGTTGGCTATAAATGAATGGGATGATTATCTTCTGAGATTCATAGGAATCAAGCATGACCATCCAGATGAGAACTTATTAAAATTTCATATATGCACGCGTGAACATGGATTCTTTCATAAGGATGTCTTGATCAAGATGTTAAAATTTTCTTTAGAGGAAGATGCTCGTGAATGGTGTCAATATCTCCCTGCTTCTAGTATCCATTCTTTGAAGGATATTCACGATGATTTTAATTCATATTATGAGAATATTTACCTATCTCATCTTATTTTGGATGACTATTGTAAGAATTTTTCATTCCACATCCAATAGATGATAGATTCTTCCTCATGTGATGAGTCTTGTGAAGATCTGATTGAAAGAGAAAGTGAGGATAGAAGCGAGTATTTTTCAAATGTGGATGAAATATTTTCTCTTCTATTTACCAAGAATAAGGCCTTCCAGATATGAGTATTGATAGTGTTGATGATTTCATAGCCATAGATGTATCATATTCTGCCCCTGATGCACCTGTTGTCTCAATTTTAAAAGAAGAGATAGTTGTGGAGGAGGATTCTTTTCTTTTCCTTCAAGAGGTGTTAGTAGAAGGCCGGAGTGGAAAGAAGGATGATCATGGGGAAAGAAAGCATGCAGAATCTGAAGTAACAACTAGAGGAAAACACAACACATGCACATGCAAGAAAGCGTCCACAAGGAAAGTGATAGCTGGAAGGAAGAACAACACGTGCACATGGGAGGAAGACCTAACGTTGGTAGGGTTAGGGTTTTGGTAATATATTGTAAAGGGTTGAAGAGATCGAAATGTATAAACATAGTTACGTAGGTATCATAGGGGTTTTCTTCTTGTTATTTGGGTTTTGTATTGTTCCATCATAGATATGTACAAGTTGATGTGATATGTAATGTGGTTATGAACTATTTTGTAAGATGTTGAGCTAGAGGAGAGGAGAGAAGGAAGTTCTGAGGGTTAGATTGCAAGCTGAGGAGCCTAGTGTGATCTAGTTCACCTCATATAGATCTTACCCATCTGAGGATAATTGTAAGTGTGCGGCACTGGAGGTTCATAACTACCATAATAAAAGAGTCAAGAGCCAAATCTTTATGGACGTAGCCCAGGAGGGGGTGAACCACGGTAATATCTGTGTAATGTGATGAAAGCATATATATATATATATATATATATATATATATATATTCCTTATTTTAGTAGGTACTTGTTGTGTTTAATGAATGAATGAGTTGTTACATTGTTATGAAATATGGTTGTGTTGTTAAGGGAATAAACTGTGGAAGATAATGCATAATTACGAATAATAGTAGATTGCAATCACAATTTATAGTAGATGTCTCTGAGTAATGATCTCCTATCTCATACTCAATCCTAGGTTGTAAACACCTGAGTCTTACAACCACCAATTTAAAGCTATCTTGGGTGAGACTGCGCAGTGCATTATGTGTGTTGTGTTGCCTTTTGGTTTACCAAGAGGGCCAATAGTTTTAGAGGCTTTTTTGGAAACCCAAAATACATGAATCCTAGGTCAATAAATTAGATGGTAAGAAAGGAAGAGTAAAGACCAACAAATGGTTTCGTTGTCGCGTTGGTAGGAACGAGAGAGGATTGGGTAGAAGAGATAGATTGAGAGAGAAAAGAACGAAGAAAAGAAGAGAACAATGAGCCATTAGAAGGGAATGTTGAGATCGTGGAACCCTACGAAAGAAGAAATCAAAGGTTGGTTGAGAGCCAAAGAGCTAGAGTTTGCACAGAAAGACAATAGAAAGCCTAGAATCACACCTCACAAATATCTAGAAAAATATGTGTTTACTGATTTACATGAAGTCCTTTTTTGTGATTTTTCACATCTACTGCAGGAGTGGATACTAAGGTTGAAGGATAACCATGCGACAAACCGGATTCGACAGCTAGATTGGACCCTAGTATAGATTGGGCAGTTATAGCAGGTGAAAAACAAATTCACTCGTGTAGTGGACTTTTGGCTTGAGAGTATTGTGGCAGGCTTCATAACAGAGTTTGCAGTGGACACAACGAAGTCATATAGCACAACGGAGCAATAATTTCTACGCCGACCTCAAGGAAGGTACATTCGATCATTGTATACATATATTAATATATTGTTATATAACAAAGGGGTAATGGAAATGGAATCAAACAACTAAACTTCCCTGCGTGCATGGGGGAAGGGGGGAAGCACTGACAGATTGAGGATAAATGGAAGGAGGGGAGGATAAAGGAAGTAAGGAGGAGGTACCCTTGGACCCGATCATGATGGATGACGACCAAATCAAGTGGATCTTGGCGTCAATGGGAAAGACGCGTAGTAGAGCACCCTACCAATACAAGGTGAATACCAAGAAGAGAGATATAGCCACGAGGGAAGGCTTGGCGAGTGATGAGGAAGAGGTAGAGGATATCTGGGATGTGGATCAGATTGAGGAAATCCTGCACGCAACATATGAGAGAAAAACGAGAGGTCCAAGAATGGGAGGAGTAGGTATCCATCCTATCCATATTAATGTCAGTGTGGAACCCATAAACCCATGTGCAACTAATACACCAAAGAGAACACCACCATTTAGACAACTGAAGTTCGAAGGAATTTTGACAGCATGAAGTAAATCTACACAAGGAGAAACAACTGGAGGATCCAGTTCAAGCAACACTAGTCAAGTATCTACACTGCACAGAGGAGGTAGTAGTTCAATATTCATAATGGGAGGACATGATCCCACCATCAAATTACTGGAATTTCAAGGAGAAGAAGCAGAAGACCCTGAGAAGAACTTGTTCATTTGTGAAAATATCCGAGAAGCAAAACATATCACTGATGAAGATACCAAACTCGCGTAGCTAGCGACTACACTAAGAGACCACGCACTAGACTGGTACATGAGTCTAGACACAAACAATGCCCCTGGAATGACAAGGACACTGGACGACATTAAGAAGTTATTGATTAATGAGTTCCAGAATCCAATCTCAGAGGATAAGTACATGAACGAGATGATTGAAATAAGATAGAAACCAGGAGAATCGGTACGGGAGATTGATCAAAGATTCAAACGACTGAAGGGAAAGTTAAAATACCTTATGACTAATATGAAACATCAACAATTTTTTGTCAACTCACTACTCCCACACTTAAAATACCATTTACGACAACAAAAATTTTAGACACAGGCAGAGGCTCTGTAGGAAGCCTTGCAACTGGAAGAGAACCAATACCAGCAGACATACCCATATATCGAAGAATTGAAGGAGGATTTGAAGAATCTAACGTTTCAGCTAAACTAGAATAAGAACAAGGAAAAACAAGAATCTTTTTGGTGTACCACATGCAGGATGAAAGGACACCACAAGAACAAGTGTCCAACATTCTCGCAGTATATGGCAGCAGGTATTCCAAATTCGTTACCACCAGGAGGACTATGGTGCGAAATATGCAAGAAACTGGGTCACGACCCTTATCACTGTACAATGATGCATAAATACTAGACAGTTCCAAAGAGTTCATATTGCACCTTTTGCAAGTCAGTAGGCCACGACGATAAATATTGGAAAATTACGGAGCTGATGCGAGAAAGAGCATCAGATGCATATAGAGTACATACTAAAATAATGACTGGGAAAGAAACATCACATTTCAATCCAATCCCAATGCCATAGAACACTACACAACAGTAGTATAATACTACGCATTAACCATACAATAATGCGTAGAATCAATACAACTCGGCATAGCCCCAGTACAATATCACGCAGTATAATTAGACGCCTCAGTCTAACGCACAGAGAGGTGATCGAGCATGCTACAGAGGATGAGGATGATCCAAAGGAGGTTTCAGAAGAGGCAGAGGACCAGTCACATGTCACAATTATAAAAAACTAGGACATTATGCACGATAATGTCCACTTCCACCAACAACTTGTATGTATTGTCGCACATTGGACCATGATACAGAGGAATGTACGACACTACTAGTGAAGATTCAGGAAAAGAGGAACCAAAAAAATCTGAATGTTCAATGGATTTCATCCAAAGCAAGGGATGAAGGACAGAATATCAACATGGATACCCGCGGAGGAGATAAAACAGGAACTGACTTAGTTCGACAGGAACCAACAAAAAACCAATGGGTAAATAAGAACACAGAACCAAGGAAGCAGTTCAATGCGCAAAAGGAAAAGGATATATTTAAGGAGGCCAGACAATAATTTCACAAGGAGGACACAACGTCGACTTCAACTGCGCAACAACACTAGGAAGCACCAGAATATGAGATTTCGTTGTCAATGGATCATACCAAAAGAATGAACCCCATGGGACAAGTAAGTAAAATAAAAGTATTTTTCTAATCATGTGTGAAAGTATTAAGTGATCCATCATTTTTGAAGATATTGCAAAACATACTAGAGAAATGTAGCCATGAGATGGAAGAAAATCTAGAACCAAAAATAGTTAATCACCTACACACAAGAAGAAGAACAAGTAAGGAATTTAGACTGAATGCTAACATAGGGGATTTCAATATGGGAGACATTATACTAGATCTAGGATTTGAAGTGAATGTATTACCAAAGAATACATGGCAACGCATGGGAGATCCACCATTAGGATACTCACCTGTTCAATTAAAACTAGAAAATCAGCACAAATTCCTACCAATAGGTATATTGAAAGGAGTGACAATAGATCTTGATGGAGTACGCACTAAAGAAGATTTTGAAGTCATTGAAATAGTGGATGGAACAACACCTTACCTGACATTGCTTCGTCTGGATTGGGTGTTTGAAAACTAGGCCATAATCAATTTGAAGACTAGGAAAATGACATTTGAGTCCGTAGAATATAGGGTCATTATGCCATTAGACCCATCATAAGGGGAGAGGTTTGTAGAACCTACTTGCCTAGACTTAGAGGAAATTGACCAGTTGTATAGAACAACTGCGCATGATGAGGATTACATAAACCCAACTGCAGATGGGGTACTCAGTTGGTGGAGCATTACTTCATGTGAAATATACTCAGACGCCAGGTTAGAAAATTGGCAACAAAGGCTACATGAAGTATCCACAAGAAGATGTTCAAGAATAGACCGTGCAGTAAGATGGATAGGCACAGAAATCATAGAACCACCCAGTTTCCACAGAAATAAATGATTTGGAAACATTCTTGACACAATACGAAAACATAGTGTTAGAGAATCAGAGACTGTTAGCACTTGACTTAGCACTAAATTCCACACCGACAAGATGGTGGGGTGCACTCAAAGAGACAATCACAGACTGGTACCAATGTAAGTGGTTACTATGCATAAGGTTCGGTGCAGAACAAAAAAAAAACAACCAACATAAATATGAAGGACACGGAGCACCAGCGGAACACTTGGGGGCATGTAGAATGTTGTGGAAAATGATTCCACTAGAGGAATGGCCTCATCACTTTATACATACTCTAGAGGGCATACCAACGAATTGGTATATGGACCAAGAATTGCGTAAAGGAACTACGACATAGACGACATTGCAACAGAATTTTTCCATCACTTTCTCATTCAAGCATGAGAACCCCAACATAGACACAACCCTTAAATGGATCAAAGGAGTAATATTCATCAAAGAACCAGAAGTAGAATTGATCACCAAAGAACAACAACGGAACAAGCAGACAATTAAGGAATTGTTGTCATGTTACCATGTAAAGTAGGAAGCACCTAATGAAGATAATCCACGCGATATCCATATCAAAGAAGTATAAGGTGAAAGAGATGTGGAAGGACAAACCATAGAATCATAATTCATTTACGCACCAATAAAGGTAAAGAAAGTTAACATCGGAACAACTAAGCAACCTAAAATGGCTAGCATTGGAGATTACTGGGATGAGAAAACATTAGAACATATCACATAGTTTTTACGTGAATAAAGTGACCTCTTTCCCACAACATTCACAAATATGAAGGGTATAGCCAGATAACTAGGAGAAATGAAGATACCACTCAGAATTGAAGAGAGACCTATTAGATAGTGACCCTATAGACTGAACCCCATATATAAACAAAAAGTTAAAGATGAGATCGACAGGATGCTTGAAGCCGGCATGATAGAACCAATTGAGGAGTTAGAATGGATAATCCTGATCGTATTACATGACAAGAAACAAGGAAGAGGGATCAGGATATGCGTCGACTTGAGGAATTTGAACAATGCATGCCTACATGAATCGTTCCCTACACCGTTCACAAATGAAGTGTAGAGAATGTAGGATGACATGGAGCTTACTCATTCACTGATGGATTCTCAGGCTACCATCAGATTAAGATAGCATAGAAGGACAGACACAAGACCACGTTTGCAAAAGAATGGGGATCTTATCAGTACACATTCATGTCATTTGGACTGAAGAACGCACTAGCAATATTCTCCAGAGTGGTCATTACAACATTCAAGGAATTCATCCATCAATTTCTTGAAGTATACGTGGATGATTGGACAGTCTATAGTCTGTTGAAAAACCATGTGGAAGTTTTATGGCTGATGTTATAAAGATGCAGACAGTGTCGTATATCATTGAATATCACAAAATTCATATTTGGAATATTTTTTAGGACACTATTGGGCCACATAGTATGCAAGCAAGGTTTATTAGTGGATCCGGAAACGATCGCAGTCATTGTTAACTTGCCAGCACCAAAAACAGTCTTTCAACTAAGAAAAACGTTAGGACACATAGGATATTATAGGAAATTCATCAAAGGATATGTGCAGATACAAATTTTCAGTGGAATGATGAGTGTCAACATGGTCTGGATACCTTGAAGGAAAATATGGTTACCCCATCGATATTAGTATTTACATACTAGGAAATGGCATTCCATGTGCATTTAGATGCATCAATGATAGCACTTGGAGCTATATTGGCACATACAAGAATAAGAGACTTGGATCACCCAATAGTGTTTGCAAGAAGAAAGTTATCAGACTCAGAACAAAACTATAACACAACAGAAGGAGAAGCCCTAGCCATGGTCTATGCACTGCAGAAGTTTAGGCATTACTTGTTGGGAAAACACTTTAAGATGTTCACAGATCACTCAGCCTTGAAATATCTAGTAAACAAGCCAGTGTTGGGGGGGAGAATATGTCGATGGTTACTGCTATTTAAATAATTTGACTTTGAAGTAATAGTTAAACTAGGAAAATTGAATGCAGGACCTAACCACCTGTCAAGGGTCACAAATGGAGAAGAACCTATGAATCTAGAAGACAACTTTCCATATGCACAACTATTCTCATTACAAATTGTTGATGAATACTTCATAGATATCATTCATTACTTGAGTACAGGTACTGCTCCGCAAGAATATACCACCGTGCAGAAGAATAACTTGGTAGTTCGTGCTGTCGACTATCAATTGATTCCAGGAAACCTATACAAAATGGGTGCAGATAGAATTTTTCAAAGATACGTGTTAGAGCATGAAAGACCAAGAATTTTAGTAGAATCCCATGAGGGAATAGTAGGAGGACACTATGCAAGTAAATATACCATGCAGAAGGTATTACACGTAGGACTATGGTGGCCAATGATTTAAAGAGACTCGAAGGAGTACTATCAAAGATGTGATGTCTCCCAAAGGGTAGGCAAACCCAACAAAAGAGACGAGATGCCACTATGACCACAAGTAGCATTATAGGCATTTGAAAAATGGGCAATAGAATTTGTGGGACCAATTAACCCACCAACCAAAAGAACATGGGAAAGGTACATCATCACCGTGATGGAATATTTAACAAGATGGGCGGAAGCCACACCAGTAAAAGATTGTAGTGCAGAGAAAACAACACACTTTTTGTTTGAATAAATATTCACTAGATTTGGGTGCCCAATATTTTTGATCAGTGAAAAAGGCACACACTTCATAAAAAACACCATCCACGCGATGACTGAAGAGTTTGAAGTCCATCACCAAAAGAGAACACCATATCATCCACATGCCAATGGCACAATGGAAACCTTCAAAACAATTCAGGAGAATGCACTGACAAAGATTTGTAACATCAATAGAGATGATTGGGACCTCAAAGTACCAGTAGTATTATGGTCATACAGGACTACATGCAAAAAGTTGATAGGGAACATGCCATTTAAACTGGTTTATGACCAAGAAGCAGTAGTGCCATTAGATTTTTTAGTACCCAACTCGTGCTTAGAATCTATCACACAAATGATAGAACAAGGGGTAGTACAAGAGAGACTGAATTAGTTATTAACAAGATCGACATGATTGAAACGATCAAGAAGTGTAGAAAGAAAGAGACAAAGCTTGGCACGATCGACACATCAAGAAGAAAATATTCAAGGAAGGAGATCTAGTATTGATGTATGACAATAAATCGTTTCAACACCTGAGAAAACTTAGAATGCATTGGTTAGGACCATACAAAGTAAAATATGTCATAGACGGAGGAGATGTACAGTTAAGAGATTGAACGGGCGCAGAACTCATATGAGTGATCAATGGGAGATGACTGAAGTTGTATAAGGATAGTCGACCACCCATCGCGTAGTAAAAAAAACTAAAGAAGGCACAGTACTCCAGAGATAGAAATGACACATGAAGCTAGAAACATGAATTCAGAAAAGGAAAGGACAATGGTTATATCCAAAGGGAAACAAGCGGGAAAAGGAAAGTCGACAAAAGAAGTACGACACTACAACACTAGATAGAATTAAAGGATGACAAGGATCGATGGGGCATCACATTAATCACACCAACTCGAGATGACAAAGAAAGAGTAATGGCAAGTATGAAACCAACACAAATTCATTAAACCCACATTTATGGTGCATTAAACCCATAATGGAGGAAGCATCCTCGACAAGCTTCATGGCAAGCTGATACAACACGCGAGCACGGGAGAAACTAGTCTATTCGCGAAAGGAGAATAGACATAGAGTAATAGCAGCTAGAATGCATAGAGAAAGGCTATAGAGAGCACATAAGTCATTTGAACCCAAAAAACATTCGACAGTCACCACTATGGCACCACCAAAGCCATAAGAAACAAGCCAGAGTGCCAAACCAACCAGGGTTCAAACTAGGTCACGAGGACCATTGGAAGAGAATGAACAACAACAGTCAGAGATCGTCGATATCGACGAAATCCCATCCCTAGAGACGATACCATTGAATTCCACACCGATAGTGGAATGAATTCAACAGCCAAAATCATAGGCCATGAAAGTAGATACGCCAGTAGTGGCGCAGTAGCCTCAGAGATAGGAAGTCGAAACCCAAAAGGAGGTGCAACCAGAGAGCTCCGAATAAGCCTTGGAAGTTAATGGAATGACACAGAATTTGGAAGCAGTAGTTGATCCAGATGGGTCTCAAACGACCATCTCAGAACACCCAACAAGGGAGACCATTGAATATTCCTTGGCTTGGCCAAAATAGCTTACAAGGAAACAACCGGAAGCTGTTGGAACTTTGAGCCAGCCACCGTAGCGGAAACATAAAATACATATACCAAGATCACCTCGCAAGAAACCTGCAGTATGAATTGTTCTACCACGCATACCAGCTAGGGTATAAGTAGGAGGAGAGCTATTAGGTCATGTCGGGAAGTTCAAATATTCATACGATGATGTAGCAGACAAAGCCAAGTTCCCACAACTTGCACAGAGGGTATTTATACAGACCATAGGCACAACTTAGATTGGAGAAACAATTAACTAGACATACCATTGGGAAAATGTGTTAAGAACCAAATATCAATATAGCATAGAAAAACATCAGAATAAGTACTCAACCCCTTGAAAAAGAGATAATTTCAGATAATAAGCCTCTTCGAGGGGGCAACCTCCTTTTACCCAACAAAAATGTTCAAGTACAAGATGATTCCAAATGAAAATGTCTCCTTGGTATATATAGGATACTAGGAGGTATAATTACAACTAATGGAATAAAGCCGACATAAATAAAATAACATTATTAATGTAATATGCCCCAATTAAGGGGTAATGCGCCAATATTGGGGCTTAACATGCCCCTCCCCTTGAGACAAGTGTTGTTCGCAATGCTTGAGTAACTCTGGATGCTTATGTATAAAAGACTCATCTTCCCAAGTGGAATATTTAGCCGGTAGTTTCCTCCATTTAATGAGATACTATGAAATGCATCTATTCCTTAGCTGGCAAATTCTTGTGTCAGTGTTGGCTTCAGGATCCAATATGATTTTTCCTTCCTCATCAAGTTATGGCAATATAGTTTGAACTGGGATTTTGTCACCTATAACCTTCTTTAAGAATGAAACATGGAAAATCGGGTGTACTCATGAAGATGTAGGCAACTCCAATTTGTATGCCATAGTACCAATCTTTTGCAACACCTTATAAGGGCCATAGTACTTTGGTGATAATTTATTATCCTTCTTGGCTTGTGTGAGGGACATCTATTTGTATGGTTGTAGTCTTAAAAACACCTAATATCCTACTTCAAAACTTATTTCACTACAATGTTGATTTGCTTGTTGTTTCATGCGATTTTGTGCCATGGTCAGGTTTTCCTTTAAGATTTGGAGAACTTGTTGTTGATTCTCGATGTGATCTTCCACTGCTTGAACCTTAGATTTTTATTTTAGAGAAGAAGTGATGGAAGGAGGGTGGTATCCATAGACTTCCATAAATGGTGTCATTTTTGTTGTAGTATGAAAGGAAGTTTTATACCACCATTCTGCCAAGGTGTTGGGTTACGAAAAAGGTACAAATATGTTCCTTTTTCCCACAGTTCATGACATGATTTTGATTGATTCTTTAGATAGTTAGGGATAAATAGGAAATAATATGATTAATATGTCTCTTAGGGTTATTATTAAATTTTTATTAAATAGATTCTAATTTATGATTGGAATGGTTTGATTTTGTTGCAGAATTGGATAAATAACTGTCAAAGATAACCAAAGAGATTTTGGCTATGCGCAAGCTATTGGAGGTTGAAGGCTTTTTAGGCGCAATGTAGTTTGAAGATAATGCATTTTATATATTGTAATTTTATAATAGTAAACCAATCCTAAGGATATTTCGATCCTCGGGATAGCTTGATTTACCCAAACTATTGTAATATATAAGAGGGTAATAGATCCAGAAAAAAGAGAAAAAAAAAACGCATTCAAGTAATTAGATTTAGAATTGTTCTGCACAAGTAGTTTTTGTAAATGTTTTACCAGTCATGGAATCAATGAAAGTTTTGAGTGTTTATATCATTTATGTGGTCTGAGTTTCTCGTAGCAGTACTTATGAAGACTGAGGGCCCTGTCTGAAGGAGCTACTATCTCGTTCTGTAATTGTATCAGTTTGAAGTTTGATTTCCATTTTGTCATTCAAATCTCTTTTACAATAGCCAAGGATAAATGAATAAGTGTGTTCATGATTTTATGATTGCTTGTGTATAGAAGACAGACATTTCCATTAGTTATTAATGATTTCCATTATGATTTCCACTTCTGAAGTTATTGCTTGATAGTTCATCACATTTTCATCCGTGTTGTTCCTTTTCCTTAGATTTACGATTGTTGTTCCTTTTGGTTAAAGTTACAATAGTTGTTCCTTTCGGAAAAGTTACATTAGTTTTCCCTTCCGATTAGATTATAATTGTTGTTTCTTTCTGTAGATAGAGTAATTTATCATTTCCTTTCCAGTAATCAGAATTCATAATTGATTGTTAATTTTGCAAGTCTTTAGTTAGATTCAATTACTGCTTTCTAGTTAAGTGAATTCAATAGATTAATTAGTTCCTTTCCATTTAACAACATCTTAGTAATCAGATTTCAATTCCATTTAGTTCTTAGAATCTTTGGTGAACGTTTGAGGAACTTGATTGTTGAAAAACTCAAATTTGGTTTAGCTACACGATTTTAGGCTACCTGCATAGACTTTGCTGATATTCTGTAGATAAAAGATGAATCTCTGGGTTGATAAATTAATGTTAAACTAATAATGTTTTTAGGACATCTTTAGACACCAACATTTGGCACCATTTCCGGGGAGAATGTCAAAGGTAGCATAAGTTGTGTCTCTGGAGGACCAGGTATTGAAGACGGAAGGTAAGAACCTACGCAGGTAATAAGTAAAATGCTTATGCCAACGCTTACCTCCAGTTGACACTTAAGAGGCTTCGTAGGTGATTTCTTTTGTTGTTGTGTGAACTGTGTGTGACTAGAAAAAAGGATCTTGAAAAACCAAAACCCCCACCAAAAATTACCAAAAACCAAGTTTTGGTGATCCTTGGAAGAAGCACTTTCATAGATGAAATAATAAAAAAGGGTGAATCTCAGGCTTCGGTTGGACCTAGGAAAGGACCCACCCGAATCCCTCAGGCAGTAGTTTCACCAACTATGACACATGGTGAGATTCATAGAAAAACTGAAGGGACTGAGTAGAGCTTTCAAAGTACAGATCCCCCACCGCTCCCCCTTAGAAGAGGGAAGCTATAATAATTTGGAGGAGGGAATAGGAGAAACTAGCGGGGTTGCCAAGGCATACCCACCACCACCACCACCTAATCCTGAGTCTCTTGCGAAAGAAGAAGGCATATCTGAAATCCCAGATAAAGGGAGTGCAATCAAATTCCTTGGAAGACCAAATAATCAAAAATTTCAAATAGAATACCCAGATCAAGAACCTCCTGAAAATTTTTGGCACATTTTCGATCAAATGGCACAAGAAAATCAACAACAACCCCAGACCTCCACGTTGGATTATCCAATAGTTGATCCAATTGCCAATGCTCCCATGAAAGAAATCCCCTTACAAAACCTGCTAACCTTCCATGGACTGATTTCAGAAGACCTGGATGCATTCCTATTTGAATTTGATGTCCTATGTAGAGGGTATGACTACACCTATGAACCCCCAAAATTAAAACTATTCCCCTCTACCTTGAAGGGAGTAGCCCTATGCTGGTTCATGGGATTGGGAGGTGGAACCATCAATTCATGGGACCAGATGAAACAAACCAAATATCAGGATTATTACAGAACCAGAGACCTAAAAGATGAAATCTTTCAAATTACTGCGAAAGAAAATGAATCATTAGAAGAATATGTCGAAAGATTTCAGTATAATTTGCAAAGATCACCCTATGTTACATTACCAGGTGAAGTACTCAAAGAAACTATGATCAAAGGAATGAGAGATGAATGGGTAGAAACATTGAATTTAATGGGGAAAGGTGACATTTATCAGGAAACTTATGAAGATATTGTTCTATTGTGTATCAGGTGCTCACGAGGAAGTACAGAAACCAAGTTAGGAATGCGGATGTCCCTCACAAGAAATAACAATATCTCTAGTGGGGGTGTTACACGAGATGAAGTCGGTAATCTCCTAGAAAACTTTAAAACAAATATTTTGAGCACTCTGACTACACAATTGGATGTATTGCAGGCCAAACAAAAAAAGGTAGAGGCAGAGTAGACCTTGGCTATATTTTTCCACAGGTACAGAAAGAAACATGGTCCAAGGGAATGCCCCTTGGATATAGTTCAGGTCTACGCTATTTGTGCCAAGGATCACGACACAGAGGAATGTCCATCACTTCCTGGATTGAAAGCTGTATTCAAAGAAGCAGAAGAGGAAACATAACCATTATATCTGATGGCTCAACGTTGTCATGGCAATCCCGACCTCAATATACATTTCAGGACCCTTCCTCTTTCTTTCCTGGACAGTACAATCAACAGTAGAATCCTGGATAGTATAATCAACAACAGAATTTTGGTAGCACATGGTAGGGTCATCCATTTACTAATCAAAATTGGTAGCCCCAGCAGTACCCACCTAAAATTCCTACCTTGCCAAACCAATTTTCCACAAACCCCAACTGGAAAAATCAACCAACTAAAAGTTCCAATTGGCCAAATTCACAATACCCCACCTCATCCTGGCAAAATTTGAATAATACCTACCCTCCACAATGGCCTAACTCGACTACCCAAAACCCAAATTGGAACCAGAACTGGTAGCGCCCCATGGGGATGAATAACCAATCTATGGGGATCTCAAACCCAACCTTTGTTACAAAATCCACTCCCATTGCCCCAATCACAATTGCACCCTCAATTACCTACCCAACCCCACCCGAATCCCAATAACAGATCAGCTCAACTCATCCAGATTATGGAAAGTGGAGAAGGGGAAATCAATTCAGTAGGGTGCAATGAACTTCGGTTAAGATAGGGGCGCATCATCTCTCCCGAACAAAATGACGTCCCCCAAGAATAGGGGAATGAAAAACAACCAACAATAACACCCTCGACTATGGTAATAACAAAAGAAATCAGGCAAGGGAGGAACACAGTCAAATCACAAGACTCTGATAAGGATGCAATTCCCTCCCCTCCATTCCTTGAAAGACTGATGATAGCAAAACCCACCGTATATCCTAACTTCAACATTGTAGGGGAACTCAGGAATTTATACATCAAAATCCCTCTCCTGCAAGCCCTGCAAGACATACCGATATGCACAAAGACAATCAAGGAGATATGTGGGAGGAAGTCTGTCAGAAAAATAAAAAAATCATCATCAACAGTTCATGTAGTGGGAGCCTTATCTGATCTAATTTTGGGGAGAGAAACACTAATTAAATATGCAGATCTGGGGAACCCCATAGTAATAGTTCAGATTCAGGGTTGTTCCTTTCCAAATACCCTATTTGATTTGGGGGTGGCCATCAATATTATAACTATGGAAACATATAATGCCCTGGATCTTCACTCTTTCAACCCAACCCCAATTATGTTGCAATTGGTCGATCGATCAGTGGTCAAACCACTCGGAACACTACATGATATAGCCATTTTAGTTGATTCTTAGGAATATCCCACATATTTTCTCATCATCAACCAAAAAGTGGACTTGAAGGGCATCCATTGATATTGGGCAAATCATGGCTCACGACAGTTGATGCATACATAGGTTGTCGATCATGTACAATGAAAATTGCTAGAGGAGGGGTTACAAGGAATCTCATCTTATATCCTCCAACCAAACCTAGTCTAACGATTGTACACCCACAATTGCCACAACCACGATATCCCAAGAAGGATCTGTGTGCCCCACTCATGATGGAAGAAGCCCTCAAGAACAAGAATCAGCTAGAGGATGATGTAATCAGTGGGTTTATTAACAACCCAACCATTGTAAGTAACCCAACATGCCAAATGCTCCAAGTTGTTCTAGACTGTGAAGCACAGGGAGACCCGTTGGAAGATTTAATGGAACAACAAATTCCGACTACCGTTGTTCACAACAACAAATCTGTTGAGATTTCACCAGGGAAGTCTCTGAACATTAATGCCAACCTAGAAGAGAAACAACAACAAAGGATAATCTAAACTCTCTCTAAATACTAGCAAGGTTTTGCCTAGGAGTACTCTGATATGAAAGGTATTGATCCACAACTCTGCACACACCACATTTATNGACTGAACCCCCACCTCAGAGATATTGTTAAAGAAGATCTACAAAAGTTGTTGGACGCATATTTTATATACCCTATCTCAGATAGTCGATGGGTTTCCCCATTAGTCATCGTCCCAAAGAAAAATAGGAAGTGGTGAATCTGCGTTGATTACAGGGAACTAAACAAAGCTACTCAAAAAGATAATTTTCCATTACCTTTCATCGACCAGGTCCTGGATACCTTGGAAGGGAAGAAATTCTTCTCTTTCCTAAATAGTTTCAGCAGCTACAATCAGATCTAGATTACCCTAGAAGATCAGGATAAAATGACATTCACATGTCCCTGGGGTACCTTTGCCTACAAAGTATTTCCCTTCGGACTTTGTAATGCTCCAGCTACATTCCAAAGGGCCATTCTGAGCATATTAAGTGATATGATTAGCGAAGGGCTTGAAGTCTACATGAATGATTTCACCTTGTACGGCGACGACTTTGATCAAGCCTTGAATAATATAGAGAAGGTATTGGAATGGTGAATCGCTACCAGGTTATGTTTAAGCCATGAAAAATGTCACATGATGATGACAGAAGTTGTGGTATTAGGGCATTACATTTTTGTAGATGGAATTAGAGTAGACCCAACAAAAATTGAGGTAATTCTTAATCTACTTACTCCACACACACAAACTGAGGTACATAGTTTCCTTGGTGCTTTAGGATACTATCGCAGATTTATGCCAAATTTTTCAAAAATCGTTGCGCCTTTACATGCTTTGACAAGTAATGTAGAATTTCAATGGTCTGACAAATGCGATGTGGCTTTTGCAGGACTCAAGAAACTGATCTCAACAATGTCAGTGTTGAGGGTACCTAATTGGAAAATACCATTTCAAATTTCCACCGACGCCTCAGACATTGCCATAGGCACTATTCTGGGACAGGAAGAAGAAAAGAAACCCTATGCCATTTATTTCATTAGAAAGAATCTAACTCCAGCCGAACTTAATTATACAGTAACAAAGAAAGATTTCTTAGCTATTATACATGCCATCAACAAATTTTGTCATTATATAATAGGATATCCAGTTATCCTGTATATCGATCATTCTACCATTAGATATCTAGCTAATAAACCAATTACTAATGGATGGGTCACTCGATGATTGTTATTATTGCAGGAATTTGATATCACCATCAAAGATCGACCTGGGAAAGAAAATATTGTCACAGACTTCCTGTCCTGATTCCCAAAAAAAGACAACTCATTAACAACCGAGGATCAATTCCTGGATGAGCATCTGTTTGTTGTCAACACAAAACCACCTTGGTATGCTGATGTAGAAAACTATCTAGCAGTGGGAATATTACCGACACATTTATCATCAAAGAAAAGATGACTGATCATCCAACGTAGTGCACGATTCACTTGGATCAATGGATATCTTTTCCACACAGGAGCTGATCTCCAGATTCGATGATGTGTATGAGAGGACGAAATCTATGACATACTGAAACAAGGACATGACGAGACCTGTGGGGGCCATTTTGCAAACCGCAGGACCGGACACAAAATCTTACATATGGGCTATTATTGGCCCTCAATATTCATAGATGCCAAGAAATATGTCCAGACATGTGACAACTGTCAACGGATGGGGAAACCAGGTCAGGTTGATGAAATTCCCTTGAAAACACAAATAGTCATAGAACCATTTGAAAGATGGGAATTGGACTTCGTCGGCCCCTTTAATCCAAAGTCAAATCAAAAGGCCTATATTCTCATTGCAACGGACTACATGACCAAATGGGCAGAGGCGAAAGATTTACCAAATGCAATAGAAGAAGTAGTCATCAAATTCCTTTTCAAATTGTTTGTACGGTATGGACTACCCAGAGAAATAATTTCTAATGGAGGGTCACAATTTACAGACCATAGAATCATTTCCACCCTAGATAGCTATCACATCAAGCACAGAGTTACTTCTCCATACCACCCATAAGAAAACGGGCAAGTGGAAAGCACCAATAAGGTCCTAGAGACAATTATGACAAAGACTGTCTCAACAAACCAACATAATTGAGATACTGAGCTCCCAAATGCCTTATGGGCTTATCGTACAACCTGGCGTAACACCACTGGCTACTCTCCTTACCATCTAGTCTATGGTAAAGAACCCATATTCACAATAGAATTCGAGATCAAGACCCTAAGAATGGCCCAGGAAATTGGACTAAATCTTACAGAAGAACATAAATGACATCTTCAACAACTCAACGAATTGGATGAAACACGCTTGTCTACTGTGGAGCACACAACTATTATCCAGTGACAAAAAGAAACCTGGCATGACAAGCATATTAAGAAGAAATCATTCAAGAAAGGCGACTAGGCGCTCCTCTATGATTCCAGATTTCAGGACTTTCCTGGGAAATTACAGACACGATGGCTAGGGCCGTATGAAATTAATGAAGTCCATGATAATGGCACAGTTACTTTGAGCACCATCGATGGGTCTGGATCACTCTTTCTGGTCAATGGACACTGGCTGCGACTTTACCACCAGCCACCTTCAAAAGATTCTTTCTATCAAGAAGTAAGTAAAGAACCTACGGTGTAGATTTTGGCTGGCTTGGAAGGTAACCCAGCCACCCCAACTCCATAAATGATGTATTTTGTTTATATTGTACATACTATACATAGTTTTCCAACTGAGTGGTTAGTTTTTTTTTGTTTTATAAAAAGTCATCTAGAAAATAAGAATCAGGACAGATAACTATAATTAGCACCTTCTTTTGTTCCATACTCCCGTTTTGTTTTATCATACGGACTCTGTCTTTTACATGTTCATGATGATGTTGTTCCTTTCTTGTGCGCCTATTGTTCCTTTTTGAATGGAACAACTATTGTTCCCTTTCTCGCGTGCCTACTGTTCCTTTTTGAATGGAACAACCGTTGTTCTCTTTCTCGCGCGCATGTTGTTTCCTTTTTGAAACGAAACAATTGTTGTTCCTTTTCGTGCAACTGTTGTTCCTTCTCACGCGCCTGCTATTCCATTTTTTTGAACGGAACAACTGTTGTTCCTTCTCATACAACTGTTGTTCCTTTTTTTGAACAGAACAATTGTTGTTCCCTTTTCATGCACCTGTTGTTCCTTTTCCAAATAGAACAACTACTGTTCCCTTTCGTGCTATTGCAGTTCCCTTCTTTACCATTCAAATGCTAGCCATTCCTTAGGAAGTGTGACTTTCATCAATTAATTTTCACCGGCACTATTTCTAATCATCATTACAAAGATCTGTCATTATTTTTTGCATGGTCCATCACACCTTAACAAAAAAAAAAATCGTGGAATAATCTCTCTCAAATATCTTAAACCTTGTTCATAATCAATAACCACCATAAGTTGTTTCTTTCCCTTATATATACAAATATACCTAAATGATATTCTGCCTCTATATTATAAGGAGTCTTCAACACACTTTTACTTGGAATCTTTACACTTCCTTATACCATCCCTTACTCTTAAGGAGTAGATGAGCCTCCCTTATATATATATATATATATATATATATATATATATATATATATATATATATATATATATATATATATATATAANATTTTTCCCATAAAGATCGGGGGGTCTCATCATGAGCCAACCTACCACGATCATAGGATACTAACCTAAGTGACATTCCCATTATGGCTACCACACCAGGGCAATTTCCTTTGACATTTTCTTGTGTCAAAGGACAAGAGGTCTCATCACAAGCTGGCTTGTTCACTTAAGTTACAATCTAGTGAGTGGCATTATCATCATATGGACACCAAACCATGATAATGGTCTTTTTGGGAAAAGACAATTCAATTGTTTATTAAGAAAAGATACAAATAAATAAAGATACACAACAAAAAAAACCTTTTTCATAAAGAATGGGGGGTCTCATCATGAGCCAACCTACCGAGATCATAGGATACTAACGTAAGTGACATTCCCACTATGGCTACCACACCAAGGTAATGGCCTTTGACATTTTCTTTTTTCAAAGGACAAGAGGTCTCATCACGAGCTGGCTTGTTCACTTAAGTTACAATCTAGTGAGTGGCATTATCATCATCTGGCTACCAAACCAGGATAATGGTCTTTTTGGAAAAAGATGATTCACATGTGTATTAAGGATAAAGGCTCATATAAGGGTTAAAAGGAAACCCTGCCAAGGCTATGGACACCTACCGGCAACAACGTCTCTGCCTATGGTATGGAAGATTATCTCAAAATACCAAGTTTCTGCATGTCTCTAGATCTCCTTTACTAAAATAATGAGGCTATCATATCAGTTATGCTCAATCACCGGGAAAAGTAACAATATTATGTTATGTGGACTATTAAAAAAAAGATGAACAGATTTAATTTATTTTTGATTGATTTCTCCATAAATCATTTTTTGCACATAGGTGTAATAACTTTACAAATTCCACACATCAAACGACTATCGTTTAAATGATTTTTGGTGTCATGTGTCTTTTTGAAAATTATATATGATTATCCCTATTGGCGGCGGCAATGCAATCATTACCTCTCACCCAAAATAATTGCACTCATTGCTTCCACCTACACTAACGGTCGAGGAAAACCTCTACATTAATGAGGGGGATGCTCGACACACTTCCCAACTAGCGGTAATGATTGCAATAAATAAAAAACCCACGTCTTTATACATTCATTGTTACTAATATTTTCCATTTCTGGCATCTGCTTCTCCAAAGCTGGTCTAACCGAATTTGTAAAACAGGAACTATAGTCGTTCTTTCTTTCTCACAGAAATATGGGTGGCAGAAGTGTGCACAGAGAGCCGACATTACACTATATTACAGAATAGGCAAGAGAAATCCTACATCACCTAGGGTGGACCAAGTACTTCAGCCTCTTGCAAGGTTATGACACAAATGTCACACTCGAATTCTTTCAAAACTTGCAAGGAGAAATCTCTATGGTGGAAGGCATACAAATTTCTATTACTCCGGAAATGATAGCAGAAGTCACAAGCCTCCCTAACACAGGCATTCAATGGAAAGGGAAATACAAAAAGCTGAGGGAAGCCGTGGAATCTTTCACAGAATCAGGGGAAGAATTGGACAAAAAAGGAAAGGGACTTAATTCCAGTACCCTCAGTGAATCATGGAAGGAATTGGCGGGGATAGTTCAGCAGTATATCACCTGCAATGGATGATATGATGTAATTCTACCTCACCATCTCAAATTGTTGGCAGCCTTGAAGCAACGGTTAGTACTTAATTTACCTTTCTTCCTGCATACCATACTACATGAAGTTGCCTTGAGAACACAAAATTCCAAGGATCTTGTTACTATCATTAGCCACCATAGATTAGTAAAACTAATAGTGGATAAAGCATTGAGTCAAACTTAGTTGACTTGGGATAATTTGATTGAGGCCAATAGACCTCCACAACTGGAGCAGGCAACCACCACCCAAAGATAAATTCCACCACCTCAGATTGAAGTTGAAGCAAAACCTACTCAAATCATTGAGGCCAATAGACCTCCACAACTGGAGCAGGCGACCACCACCCAAAGAGAAATTCCACCACCTCAGATCGAAGTTGAAGCAGAACCTGCTCAAATCACTGAGGCCCAGACCTCACAGACTCAAGCATTAACAAAAAGAAAGAAGAGAACAATGTTTTCTCTTAGATCCCTCCCTAGGACAAGGAAGAGAAGCAAACAAATCCAGGAAACAACTAAAGCAGTTCAAGATGAAACAGAGCACCCTAAAGAACTTCAGAATTTCATAGAACAACCTTTACAGGAAAATGTTCAAGCAATTGAGCAAGCAGAGTAGACAACACAAAAGAATAATCAGAGAGACACCCAACCTATAGTAGAGCACCTGAAAAGACACTTTTTGAAGAGCTATGAGACATAAATAGCTCAGGTTTTGGGGAATTTAGGAACCTTAACTGACAGAGATGAACATAATCTAGAACCAGCCTCCTCTTCAAAACCAGCTGGAGACTTTCCTGACATTGAAATGTCTTTTCCAGATGACACAGCACGGGAGGAATTTCTTTTTGAAATAGGAGACTCTCTTGGACAACCAGAGCACTTGGAAGAAACATAGGGACAACCATCTGTTGGACGAAATGAATAAGACCTCGAGATTCCCCATAAACATAAATCAACCAAAAGCCAGAAACAAATTAAGAAATTAAAGAAAGAAAACAAATTTTTGAAGAAGAAGGCTAAGAGGGTTGTGGTATTAAAGCAGAAGGTGGGAAATCTCAAGGAGATTATAAAGGAATTGAGGAAATAGTTGGAACTAGCAGACAAGATCCACAGAAGAAAGAAAAACAAAAAGGGCAGGATGCAAGGAAGAAACCCTCTTCATAAGAAAGAATCTAGTACAACTTCTATAGGAATACAAACAGATCCTAGGGAATTAATGGTAGAAGAAGTAGTAGTTCAGGATGAAGATGTAATTCCTATAGAAACACAAGAGATGGATGATACTGAGATACAGACAGACACTCTGATTTTAGAGGAAACAACTCAACTTTTTGAGCAAAATGATACTATTATGTGATTGGAGGAAGAACTACTACAGTCTTAGCAAACCCTGACTCAAAACAGAGGTGAATTACTGACGATAACATAGCAGTTTCAGGAACAAAGTACTATCATGAATAGACTGGAAGCATAGCTTGCACAAACCCAACAAGCATTGATTCGCTCCAGAGAAGAAATGAATGAATATCAAGCATCACAATCTTGGGCACAGGGTGCCATCATTCATGACCTAAAAGAAGAATTGGGACAAGCCCAACAAGCATTGATTCAATCCAGGGAAGATATGAGTACTATGGAAGAACACCAAGCATCTCAATCTCAAGCACAAAGTGTCATCATCGATAGACTAAAAGAAAAACTTACACAAGCACAACAAGCATTGGTCCAACACCAACATGAAATGGTAACTAGGACTGAATATCAAAGGGTTGTTAAAGAATTGAAGGATATGACAACAACAAAGGGTGAAACTTATGCTGTGCTTACTAGAGCCCAAGAGAAGACCAAAAATGTGCAAACCTAATTGGAATAATCTTTGTAGAAAATCAAACACATCTATGATGTCTATTCTGATGCCATCAATTACAGAGCCCTGCCACTAATTATGTTTTATTCTTATTGGAATGTTATCTATTGTTGAGAGTGAAGGTCATCAGAGCAGGTAAACCCATTTCATTTGCCATTGTTCCAAAATTTATTTCATGTTTCAGAGATCATGAAGAGAAGGTACAATACCTTCTGTGTGAATTATATTTCCATAATCTCATTTTGGATGAAGTTAGAGGAGACAACCCTGGCCTCTTCATAGGGGACATACAATTCCAGGCATTCCTTTCCTTTACTAGGAACCAGGTCAGATGGGGTAAGGCTCACAAAATGTTCATAAATAGGGAAACTGGTTTAGATATTTGGATTAGAGGAGAGCCTCCAAAATCCTTCCCAGCCATCATGCGACACAATACCTTCATGAAAAGGGCAGGGGTTGTGGACTCATTCACTCCTATCCATTTACATGTCATCCGCTCAGGTATCACATATTTTGGAGAATTCAAGGAAGAAGCTCTTGCTGCTTCCAAGCTAAGATGGGATGTATCCTCCGATGAGGTTAAAAGTAGAGAGCCCTTTGGATATAGAAATTTCTTTGCAACAACCTTCAGAGTAGAAAGATATGCTAGGCTACTCCAAGAGGAAGGACCTTTCTGGATGGGATGTAGGTATAACCCCCGTCTCCTCTGGTTTCCTCCAGAAGTTTACCAGAAGGATTTTCAAATTAATAAAAAGAGACAGGACGTCGCTTTTGACGAAATCAAAAGAAACCATGGTTTCAGGAGACCTGGTGAACCTGCTTTTCCTCCCTATAGTATAACTAGTTTACATGAAAGACTCTAGATTGCATGAGAACATGCAATAAGGTAAGCTGGGGGGTATGTTGGGTTACGAAAAAGGTACAAATATCTTCCTTTTTCCCACAGTTCATGATATGATTTTGATTGATTCTTTAGATAGTTAGGGATAGATACGAAAGAATATGATTAATATGTCTCTTAGGGTTGTTATTAAAGTTTTATTAAATAGATTCTAATTTATGATTGGAATGGTTTGATTTTGTTGCAGAATTGGATAAATAACTGTCAAAGATAACCAAAGAGATTTTGGCTATGCGCAAGCTATTGGAGGTTGAAGACTTTTTAGGCACAAAGCAGCTTGAAGATAATGCATTTTCTATATTGTAATTTTATAATAGTAAACCAATCCTAAGGATCTTTCAATCCTCAGGATAGCTTGATTTACCCAAACTATTGTAATATATAAGAGGGTAATAGATCTAGAAAAAAGAGAAAAAAAAAGCGCATTCAAGTAATTAGATTCAGAATTGTTCTGCGCAAGTAGTTTTTGTAAATGTTTTACCAGTCATGGAATCAATGAAAGTTTTGAGTGTTTTTATCATTTATGTGCTCCAAGTTTCTCATAGCAGTACTTCTGAAGACCGAGGGCCCAGTCTGAAGGAGCTACTATCTCGTTCTCTAATTGTATCAGTTCGAAGTTTGATTTCCATTTTGTGATTCAAATCTCTTTTACAATAGCCAAGGATAAATGCATAAGTGTGTTCATGATTTTATGATTGCTTCTGTATAGAAGACAGACATTTCCATTAGTTATTAATGATTTCCGTTATGATTTCCACTTCTTAAGTTATTGCTTGACAGTTCCTCACATTTTCATCTGCATTGTTCCTTTTCCTTAGATTTACGATTGTTGTTCCTTTTGGTTAAAGTTACAATAGTTGTTCCTTTCAGCAAAGTTACATTAGATGTCCCTTCCAATTAGATTATAATTGTTGTTTCTTTCCGCAGATAGAGTAATTTGTCATTTCCTTTCCAGTAATCAGAATTCATAATTGATAGTTAATTTTGCAAGTCCTTAGTTAGATTCAATTACTGCTTTCTAGTTAAGTGAATTCAATAG